>OMLI01010490.1:1151-13152 GCA_900302605.1 Rondeletia loricata
GAATTGAATGGTGCCAAATGTAGGCATTTTAATATTTCATCATGATTGCATCTCATAGAGGAGTACATACTATTCTCTCTTTCTTTCCCTCTCTCTTTTTAAAACACACTACGCCTGAGCCATATACTGTAGTTTCTGCAAATACTTTGAATAGCTTGTTTTTGTGTGAAGTTAAATGCCAGATGAGTCAGGTTTGCTAAACAATATAATGAGTGCTTAAAGTTTCAGCAATCACAGGAAAGTTTTTGAACGGCAATTTAGTACACATTTCTGTGATTGCGGATCTACCTGGCACATCTGAATGGTCTGATAGAGTTAACTCCGGCAATAAAAGTCATCTGCACACATACAAAACCTCATGAGCACATAAATAGATCTTATGATATCTTATGATCTTATAATCGTATGCTGTGGGTATCTTACCTCAGCATGGCATTGAGCTTTAATTATGAAGGATTTTAAATCAAATCAAGTTTGCTTTATTCTCTGATTTGCAATAAAAACTCAAGTTTGACCCAGTTAGACAACTATTTAAATTCCATCCAACCTTGACAAACTACGACTGACTCCTCAACAAAAAATGAAAGGGCTTTGTGGAAATGTATTCATGCATTATTTCTGATTTCATGTCAGGTAATTGGTTAAAGCGTCTGCCAAGCAATCAATATCCTGCGGGTTGTGTGAAAGACTGAGGTAAGCCGAGTCTCAGGCGGAGACATGGGGAGATATCTGACAGAGCCTTCCTCGGATCGAATTAAGTTATAACCCTCACTGAGACGAAACCAGAATGAGCGGAGAGGAAAATCTATGGAATTCATTTCCAGAGACGCGTTGTCAGTTTGTTTCAAAATGACAAATATCGCATTCGGTAAATGCACAAGAACATAAATCACTTCTGAATTTGTTATGGAGTGAAAGACCCCGTTTGACATTGTTCGTCATTTTGCATTTCTAAATTGCCACATTCATGCTTGTTGAAAGAGTGTCTGTCTGTGACTTGATTTGGTAGTGTTGGCTTCAGTTTCTTCCTGATCTGATCTAAACTCTAGACCTCCTTGTAAAAACCTTTGGGGCACCTGTTGAGACTAACAACATGCTGCATAAGAGAGAGGCCGGTCAGAAATGTAGCAGCCTGCCTGTCTGCTGACTGCTACTATAGGTGCTGGGGCTGAGATGAAACGTGTCCTCCTTTACTGAGGAATCCCACACAAAACCAACAGTGCCAGGGAATCACTCCTACTACCCTTCAGTTGTGATAATGCAAAGCTTCAAAAGATTGGTTAGCCAAGGACGCCTGTTTTTGGCTTTTGTTTGGGCAAAACACTTCAAGCTCTCTGATAAATGCTTTTCTGATGGTGTGCGAGTGAGTTACACTGCTGATATCATGTGGGGAAAGAAATTGAAAGATGACTGAAGTGGAAAATGATTGTTATAACTCAGTATAAACCGGTGAAGCGTTGTAACTACGCACTGGAACCAAACACAAAATGCAGCTTACGCCATTCAGAATTGCGCAACACGTACGTGTCAATAGATGAAATACAATGGGTCTTTATGGGTATATTTAATTATTACATTCTGCAGAGTAACCATCCGGAGCCAACGCGCTCCCTCTCCCTTTGACAAAGCGTCATATTTCACGTTGGCATGCGTTTCAGTCAAATGAGAGGGAGTCAAGTTGATAGATAGAGGGTCTGGAGAGATGATGCATTTCCCCTGTGATTGCTTTCATAGCCATTACTCACAGTGTAGGGTGATTAGTAGGCCGGCGGCTGACACCTCTGCTTGCGCCTGTATGAGGGAGCCGTCTCAAAGGAGGGTCCAGTTAGTTCTACCACAGCACTGATCTTTGATTGCCAGGCTCAATCAATGGGCCACAATAATGGATTATGTGCGTTCCTATCAATCAGCCTGCCCAGGAAAGAAGTCATGAAGGACAGACAGCAGCCTATATGAGAGAGGCTGGAGGACTGGAGGAATTTTTTGGGAAGAATAGATGTGTGCTGACCTTGACTGGCGTCTGCACTTGACAAGATGTGAAGCAACAGTGTCAAACTGTTAGCTTGACTCTTCTACCAAAGTTACACTCATTCACACCAGTCTGCTTGATACTCCATTAAACAAACATGAAGCTAGGATATTTAGTTTCTGGCCAGCCAGAATAAACAGTACACTAAACAGTAATGTGTGCCATCTTATTTTAATGTGGGCGATGCATTCGTGTAATTTACGAACGGGGCTAATTACAAAATCTGCATATAATAACAGTGTATCAACATTATGAGTTAAGTTCTCATCAATTTCTAATGGCTTAAACTACAGGATGCAAATTCCAGCATAGAAAAACAATCACTCTATTGTACCACTTGCGGTAACTTATAAGTATTTTTCTGAAGCTCTGATTTTAGTGCCGTTGTGCATAATAATAGTGGGATTACGTACGTGCACGTTGCTGTATACGAGGAGCAGTTGTTCTATGCTCAAATGCATTGAAGTTGGCCACTACATTCTTATCTGCTCTAGTCAAACTGCATGGTCAAATTCAATTAGAACAAATTAGAGTACATTAGTTATGCCCTATTAAATGATTAGGGGGGGAAAGTCACTTCAAAGAACAGTTACATAAGACCTGTTTTTCTATAAATATATTCTTTAGTTCTTTTACAATCAAAATATATGTGACCCATCAGATTGAGGGGGGAAATGGCTATTTCATCAATTAGTGTTCTAAAAATAGAGTTCAAGATGGCAGCCTGGGGTTATTGCATAGGAAGGGATTGTTACCTCAGCCATAACACCCTCAGAAATAGGCCATGCCCTTGGTGTGGTCCCTTTGCCTCAGTGGCTCAAACAAAACAACTAATTTAGACATGATCTCTTTCACATGACTTTAATTGTGCATTAATCAAGATCAATTTCCATTAAATGTCATAACAATACACACTGTGGATCCTGAAATCATCTTTTCAGGCCATTAATTAAAAGCTAGATAGTATAGCGTCAGCGCTGCACAACCATGAAGCCACCAGGGTCTTTGGAATATCTAAGTTATAGCTAAATGGCTAATGAGCAGAGAGCACTCCAGACATCATCCTCCAGAAACACTTTCCATTTTTGACTATATTTCCCAGGGGGCATTGTGGCAGCTGCACGGTTGATTCCTCCTGGTTTAATTTAATACCTTCATGTTTCCCTGGATTGCTGTATCTGCCAGATGTATCATCATGGTTTAAACAAAAATGAAAACTCAGATGGAGTTTTGTTCAAGATATGATGAAGCAACTATGGTCCATGGGACAGAGCTGGAAAATATAACCTTTACATTTTCTCAGAACAGCTGATTCTGGGTCATGATGAAAAGACCGAATACTAATTACAGGAGATTAGTAATTCATATAGCCTCTGTACACAATTGAAGCTAACTTGAGGCGATGAATAATGTAAAAGTCACTTTGCATGGCCCATGAGTGTCTGGCATGTGCGCTATGGTTTCTTAGCATCGCTTATAGCATAGAGAGTGGAGAGCTGTGAACCATCTGAACTATTCTTGAGATGTTCTCTTGTGTAAATAATAAAGCTATAGGGTGAGATCAGGCGCCATGTGATTTCCTCAGCTAGGGAATGAAGACGAGCATGAATTTGATCGCCTCCCTAGATGGGCTGCAAAAGTCCCGGGCTGTTTAGAATGAGCCTGATGCAATATTGATAGTGCTGGTCAGGTTGGCACGCACAGAGCTCTGGGTAGACGGATCAATGCCACATCCAGGAGATGAGAAATATAGGAGAGGCAGCACAGCACAGCGAGCACAATTTAACTCAAGGCTGTTCTCTGCTTTGTGTGGAGCTCGGCTTAAAATGGACAGGTATATAACACAAAGCCTCCGTTGTTGTCAGGACAACAACAACCGGCTCTACAATGATGCTGAGCACAGTCGATTGTGTCTTTACATCTAGCATGAGGCAAGTTGTTTATGTGGACAACTGCGTTTTATAACGTCACAACATCTCACATCAGTGTGGTGCCGCTGTCTTCCAAGCATGCCTCGGCTTACAAACAGTCAGCTGACTGTTAACGATTAAAAAGGCTGAGCAAGCACACTTGGGCTTGAGTAATGGAGTGTCTTAGCATGAACGCAGGAATAGTTTTTACACTAACACCTCTGGTGCTTTGCTGTCAGCCTTTAAGGTTCATTGCCCACGGCTGCAAGAGTCAACTCTCTCTACAGTCTTTCCTTGGTCTCGCCTTGTTTCTCCACTGTCAACCAACTCGTAGAAAACATTGCCTGGGTGTTGCTTGGGTGTAAGACTTGCACATTACGATGTTTCATTTTAAAAGTCCTTTACCTCAATGGAACGAATGAGGAATTTAATTCATTGCAAGGATTTCCTTTCGATGTTCTGATATGATATAATGTTCCTGACTGTGAAATGGGATTTTATGCCCTTAAGTGGTTGGAGCCCTATGGTGCCTCCTACACCAGCTGATAGGGATTGTGTTTTAAATACTGGCGTCTGATTGGTCTATTGTTGACAATGCAGGCAATCCTGTAACCCTGACGACGGCTAGTGCAGCCCAAACAAGTGGGTCTTTAATATTAAAGCTTTATCAATTGTTCTCCAAGAGTAGCTGCATTTTTTCCATTTCATTTCTTTGGATGTAAGACTTGGGCAGATGACAATCCATCACTGTGTGCCTTGTATAAGACTGCACATGTACACACACACAGTCACGTCTAACCAAAAAAACAGCTTGTATAGCTCCATCTATACATTGGCCGTGACGTTGTAGTCCCAGTGTAGAGTGGCTGAAGCATCCCTGTCCTGCCTCAGCTACTGCCAGCGCTCCTGAGGGATGCGGGGTTGTGTGCACAACAAAACAGACCAGCCCTAACAGCCAATAAACAATATCTCCAAAGGAAGAGAGGGAGACCGAGAGCAGTCACGTACCGAATCGCTTCTGTTTTACCACAGCCATATGTGCCTGAGGGGAATTCTCCCTTGAGCTAGCTCTTCTTCTTTCTTCTCGTCCTCCTTCGGGATCTCTGAGCCCCCCCACCCCCACCACTTCTGTCATCCCGGGCACGCCTGCTCTGAGCCTTTTTCTCCACTGCGTCTTCCCCCGGCATCTGTCACCAACCGCTGTCTTGAGTCTCAGCTGAGTCCCTATCTCCCTGCAGCTCCACCTAGCTCTGCAGTGCAGTGTGCCAAATGTGAGGTAATTAAGACACAGAAACTCCTCCACTCAGTTGGGATTGAAAAGCTCATATCTGTCAGACGCGGCTTATTTTGCCTGTTTTGGAAATGCTTTACAGGCGTGCCGATTACTATGTATAACATAGGCGTCGGCATGTGACTCGCATGGCAGTGATGTACATGGTTTGGGGAAAATAAAACTCTGTTTCCTTCTTGAATATGTTGCACCACTGCCACAAAGCACTGAACTACCTGCAGTACACTATGTACAGGGTAGGGTTAGATACTGGCCTTTTATTCAATATCAGATATGGGGTCATGTCATCCACCTCTGATATGATGGAGGTTCCTCTCTGACCACAGCTACATACAAAATTGTCTGTAAAACCGGCAATGCAATTAGATTTTCTTTGCACATTTTCTTTATTCATTTAATTGTTCAATTGTTTTGTAAATGTATTCTTCATTTAAAGGCCTAATGTATCCCAGAGTTTCCCTACCATTTAATAGATACGAATGTCATTACCCTGGGTTTGAGTGGAGAGCTTTAGTGTCCCATGATGGTCTAAATGCTGTTTCAGAGGCTTTTCCACCCTGACTAGAATTCCATTTTCTGGGAAACACTGAATACTTTAAAATGTTTGGCTTGAAAAAGATTTGGAATATTGGTACGTGAAAATATATTGGTATCAGTATCAGTCTTCAAAAAGTCACATCTCAGCGTATTACCAAGGTATAACTCAGTTATTACGATTGCGTCACACATAGACCTGTTCCAGCTGACTCATAATGAACCAGTGTCAGCGACCCCCTCCTGTGTTGTCACACCCGTATCATATTCTCTCCATGCCTCACTCAACGGGCGGTTAACAGGCTGGCCGGATATATATGTGAGAACGCCTCCCTCCATCCGACGCCCTCCCTTCCCCAACCCCTAATGGCCCCTAGGGGAACTTCATTATTTATCGCTATTGAAGGGGCCTTTCAATTATAATACCTCAGTCCCCTGTCTATTACCCCATGGTCTGGGGTTGGAGATTGAATACCTGTAGCATCCATCAGTGATAATTCAAACGCCCCGCGATGTGAAAAGTTCAGGCGACCTGCGCAGGCGACAATGTGGAGGCAATTTGCCGCTGTGGTCAGAAAGGGCTGAGAACGCCATGCCGTAATGTGCAGCGGGGGAATGGAGTCAGTGACAGCTAAGAGATGTAGACACGTCTGTGCCTCTGTAACCGACAGCGGAGTAGAGTTTATCAGCCCAAAGGAGCTCCTCTCAGCATGTTAAGTCTCACGTCTCGTGTGATTTTCAAATTGGACACTAACGCCAAGCTTGACAAGGTGTTGATCCCTCGTCCCTCCGACGTGCGTGCTGCATGAACAACAGTGTGAAATGGTCGGCCAGGAAAACACCACCTGCTTTATAGAGAGGCAGAGATATCTGGCGTGTTGTTGAATATATTGCAGATGATAAAAAGGTATATTTAATGGTGTGGTTGCCCCAGTTAGACTGATTGCATTATTGTTGCATTAGTTCCCTGAAAGCATCAAGCTAAACGTTTCTCATAATGGCTTATCAACTGTGAATGTGAAATTAGTGTAATTGTTAAGGTGCTCAGTAAACAATTGCCCACTGTAAACTGATAATGATTACTGATTATCACAACAGCCAGAGTCATTTATCAGCCTATACAGCACTGTAGGACCAAGGCGTGTGTGTGTGTGTGTGTGTGTGTGTGTGTGTGTGTGTGTGTGTGTGTGTGTGTGTGTACTGATATGGTGGCGATTAGACAACACATCATGGGATCAACACTGTAACACCAGCTATTACCTCTGCCCCTGTATCAATAGCCTAATAGACTCACTACAAAATCTAACATTTGGTCAAAATCTATCAAAAAACAAGAGAGGACTGAACAAATTAACACACCAATTTGAACATGCACTCCCTTTGCCATTTTAATCTGCTGGAAATAGATTTGGAGATGGATCCCAACCCGGAGCTGATACATTTTAATTTGATCCCTCCCATGCATCATTATTTGCACAATACAATTGGCAGTCAGAGCTTGTGTGCTCCGAATGGCAAGTCTACGTTCAAATTCTGCATAGAATAACAAATTTCCCCCACACAACAAAAGGCAATCATTCCATTTGTTTTCCACACAATGGCTCCTAATGGTAATATTGGGTGGGGGTGGATGGAGGAAAAGGGATCAAGTTATCTGCCTTTCCCAGTCTTCGTCTCTCTTCACTATGAATAATAGATTACAGATGAGAGCGGGAGTCTGCCTTGCAGGGAGGCGGGTACAATGCTGCTCGAGGTCAACACGACGCAGCCAAGACCGCCCTTTACCATGCCTATCTAAGTATCCTCAAAACACCCTTAGTATGACTATTTATAACTGGTGTTTCATCACTGTTAGAGCAACTCACTTTGTGAAGGACATGGCTGTTCAATATTCAATGTCATCCTTTTCCATATGTAAACAGCTTGGGCCAGCTATTTATGGTGCTACTCTTACTAAATATTTTGGCAGCGCAGCATGTGGAGTGCTTTGCCGTTGTGCACTTGACAATCCTTTATCCCTCTCCTGTGCCGGGTTTATCTGCTTTTATGGTGTGACACTGTTGCCTGTATTATTCAGAGAAAACAAAAATGTAAACCAATTTAGGCTGTTTTTAATTTCATTAATGTAGTCAAGACTGAGAAGCATCGCAAACGGGGAAGGCTGTCCGATTCAAAGGCCCAACAATGTCCTTTTAGCAGTGGATTAACAGTTCTCAGATCTGCGCCCATGTCTCTAATGAGAGAGGGTACGTGTTCACCGCTCACGTTCAGTCACACAAAATCAATTAAAACTAAACATTGGATTCAATTCTCATCGCTTACACTCTGAACTAGAGCCCCAGTGAGGAAAAGACTGGGAGCAGACCCAGAACACAATTCAACCGCTGATTCCAACCCCCTTTCATCTGCTAATGCATTCACAAGGGATGCAAAATGGTCCTCCGGGATAGTTATTTGGGGCAAAGTTCACGAGTTCATTTTATTTTACGGGCCATGACATTTAACAGAATCTTATCAGTCCTGGATGGAGCCGCAGAGAGGGAGAGAAGGTGGCAAAAGAGGAGCTCAAGAAGGTGTGGATTGAAAGTTGTTAAACGTTCTTTTCATCAGCGAATCAATCCCCAGGGAGGAGTGGAGGACACAAGGAGACAGTCTGACTCCATATCCATTCTCCATCGTAAAAAGAAGTTAATGTAAGTCTTCTTTAATTTGATTCCAAAGACTTGTTAAACAACTCTAGGAGGGTTTGGGGTATTAATGTATCAGACACTTCCCTTGATATAAAACTCCTGAGCTTGCTAAATAAACTTTAGCAGCGGTAGCAGTCCAAAGATGTGATGCTTCAGCACATGGCAGATTCCAGATTCATCAACCGCACTCCACCTTATTTGTGTACAGGACCCCGTTGCTCAAAGATGATGAATAACGAATCTAAAGGAGGGAAATTAGCATGAAAGAGTCTTTGCATTTCAACCGATGCATAAAATATCTGCACTTACTTTAATGAGCGGCGATAAAGGTTGCCATGCTGTGCGGTGGGCAGCATCTTGATTGATGCTGCACATTAAAGAGCACGCCGCCGTGCCCGAGCACACATCACAGCAGTCTGCCCGTTGTCCCCAGGGACTCTCTCTCTCTTCTCCTGCCATTTTACCTGCCAAACTCCCCAAACCTCTTGTCTTGTTTAGCTTCCTCACTTTTTACCACTCACATATTTAATCTGCAGTACATTCCTTGCATATTCCCTCTCCCATCTCTCTCTCTCTGGCAAAGATAAAAGCCTTCTCTCTCTTCCCTCCAGCATACCTCGCTGCCAGACGAATACTGTAGCTCCGCTTGTTTCAAAGTGGCCACAACAGAAGGACAGTGATAAGAGAGCTGTCTCCCAACTGTCATTTCCTCTCTCTGCCCTCTCTCTCTCTCGCATCACTGTAATTGACTGCAGTGTATCTGGAAGTGCTATTGTCCCTCAGGATAACCAAGAGTCTTGTCAAGACGCGTAGGGCGACTTGTCATTCACTGACCTTAGCATATTTGTGTTCTGGTGGTATTTTAGAAAACGCTACAAGGTGTTTGTGCCATGTGTTAATTTTCCAGACCTGCAGATAGTCATTAATTCAGAGTCCTCCACTGAAGGACATCATGGATTTCTAGTGGGTTGTGCAAATGAGGGTGGAGCAATACTGCAATTAAGCATCTTAGAATGGCGGTAAAGGTTCAACTACTCACAGCACATTTTATTTTCCTCTCCTCTCCCCTCCTCCCTGCTCCTGAGGGGGATGGAGGTGTCTGGTCATCTCTCCTTATTGTGTGTGGGAGAAATCTGGCTTGATCTCTGTGGCTGCTAATGAGTGCCGTGGCCCCGGCCGCGCTCTCTGTGAAATTATTAACGCCTTCTTATTGCTTATTCCAAGGAGTGCTTAGCCAGCAGGTCAGCGATGCCACCTCCCCTGAACCCGACCATCAATTTGTATGAGCAGGTACACTGTACCCGATAGGAGCACGCTGTCAATCAAAAGACCCACCCAGCGAAACTGAGCAACCTGGCTGTATTTTCACCACCCGCAGACTGATTTGGGGGTTCAGATCGCTCCCAGAGGTGGGACCAGCTGCTTTTCAAAGTGTTTAAACTCCACAAGAGGACCATACCCTCATATACTTTGGATACTACTTACTATGATGTACACTATGAGTTTTGGTCATAAATATTTATGTCAGCCTGAAAAGGTGGGTAAATAAGTTTTGCAAGTCTCTGTAATGCGGCTGCACCTCATATGGAGCTTGGCAAAGTGCACAGTCTAATCATTAGGATAGTGTCTGACAAATTGGACTGGTTGAGGAAGTGGGCGACTGACTCACTGTTTGATTTGACATGGGAAATGTGAGTTTTGCGTCATACGAGTAAATAAAGAACAGATCGTTCTCCTCTCCATCCGTCTCTCTGTCAGCCTCTGGCTCCATGAGGTGCTAGAGCTTTTGTGCTTGGTCACCGTGGGAGTCAGTTCCTGTCTGGGGTCGTTTTTCTTGCGCACCTTAAACAACACCAAAGGTTTTTGAGGGCGGATGTTTTCATCTTCTGCCTCATCAGCCCAGAGTGCTCATTACACAGGCTGAAGATGATTATACTGCCTGTGGGCTTGTTGTTCAGTGGTATCTGATTCATGCGAAAGAACAGGAGATGACTGTTTCACAATCAGTGGAGGACTGGAAGCACTGAGTGTTTTTTTGTTGTACCTTGTCATCACGGTCTTCAGAAAAGGTAAACAAAAGAACAAATTCGAGGCGAACAGCTGTTAGTATGCAACAGCAGAACCAAATGATTGGTGTTTGTTTTGTTGGGCTCTTTTTTTCCACGAGTCCTTTCCCTACAGCCTCTTTTAATACAAACCAGCTTCATAAGCACACCAATTAGTGGCTCTCTTGCACGTGTTAATGTGCTGAAATTGCACTGTAAATACAGTTCTGTGATAACATCCCTGCTAATTCTGCCGCTGTATCGCCATTCCCACCATTCCAGACACATCATATTCATAAAAACAATAATTGCCTGCCATGAAAACCAATTTGAGTTCCTCCACAGGGCAGAATTAAAAGTTGGGCTTAGCTAGGTAATGAAGTATGGCACACACTATATGTCAAGGATGGAGGCTTTGTCTGAAGTAATCACTTCTCTGGATGCTGTGGCTTGGCTGGATTTCATATCAACACGACTGACATATGGAAAAAATAATTGAAATGGACGCATTCAACCGATAACAGCTGGCAAGCTGAATCTTAATGTGTCGCATGCTGGCTGTCAATCCACTCTCCTGGCTGAGGCAGAACATTTCAATCAATCAAGGTGCGTAAAAGCTGTAATCTCTACATTGATGCCATGGATTCTCAATGCAATCTGCCTGTGTGCTGTGCATTTCTCTTCTTAAACACACTCCAGCAGGGAGAAATATGTGTGACGCACCTCAAAGACTCTGGAATAATGTGACAATGATTTACAGTGCCGAGTTTTGGTCTAATCTGTTTCCAGAGAACGTTTATACAATTACTGGACACTGAAGCTTCAAACTGAGTTCTGTAGTCTCAACTGACATAACAGATCAGTGAGCATTCTCATTAGTTGAGCTCAGTTGACAGAAGAGTCAACCTCACTGCCTCCTAATTTTGGACAACAGGACAAAAGAGCAGAAGCAAAGGAAGGCGGCGCATCGATCTGGACAGATGGCTGAGGGGACAGGAGCAAGGCAAGCAGCTGCGCATGCTAAATAAAATAGGTGCCCGTTAGCGTCCGTAACAGTTATCGTCACTCTAGGAAAACCCTGAAGTGGATTAAAGAAGCTCTTTTGATTAGCTTATGAGGCATCTTGAAAAACTGAAGTGAAACAAAAAGTGAAGCAAAGTCAAACGAGCAGACATTTCACTCTCTTAAATCAGTGTTTCAGAAAAAAATACAAATGTTTTTTGGTGTGCAAAGGATAATAGCCAGACAAGCCCAGGACTTTGAGCCAAGTGAGATCCTGCAGTGAACAGATGGCCACCCACCCTCAGACTACACCTGACTCCACAAAGTAGCGGAAGGCTTTGGAAGAAGTCAACTTCCGAAAAATGAAATCTTCATACACAAAGAGCTTGTCGCTGCTGGTGGTTTGGCTGCTGGGACAAAAAAAATGTCAGACCCCTCTCCTCCAACTGAGGAGAAGCTGACTTGACATAAATGGTCTGTAAGCTAGCGTGAAATGAACT
>OMLI01010506.1:1376-16829 GCA_900302605.1 Rondeletia loricata
ACAAATGATGAAGTGTGTGTGTGTGTGTGTGTGTGTGCGCGCGCGCGTTTTTTAAACAAATTACACTAATTGGCCTGACGGGGCCGCTATAATTAAAGGTCAATATGATTTTGATGAAACTTGCATCTTGTTACTGATTGGCTTAAGGGCTCCTGCATCACTCGTGGGAGACGATACATGCTTCACTTGTTCTTTGCTCTATCCTTTTACTCTTTGCTGCTGCAGCAGCTCATTTCCCCCACAGGGATCATTAAAGTTTAATCTCATCTCATCTCCAAGGAAATTAAGAAGTGCTCCACTACATTGCCAAAATGGATCCTAATATCCTTGCCAAATCTATGCAGCCTTCCCGGCTCACAAAACCAGTCTTGATCTCTGTGATATCTGCAACAGTCACGTTCCACATTTTCTTTGACACTTACCTGACACACTCGCTGCAATTAAATATAGAGTTGAATTAAGCTCAGTAGTAACTGTCCTATCTGATTCTGCAGCATCCTATCTCAGCGTGAAGCCCACCCCACTTGTAATGTTACCCAGTGTGCTTCACTAAAACCCAGCTAGTAGAGAAAAGTGGCTTGATTGTGTGTAATGAAAAACAATCACATTTCATACTTTTAAATCAATCAAGTTTATTATGTAAAAGAATGTGACATTATAAAGACATTAGACGTTATAAGATTATGAGACACATTAATAAAAAAAACTCCAATATAATTACACATTCCATTTATATAGTTAATAACAAGTAACCTGTATACTTTGTTCATAAAGCTGAATGATTTTTGTTCTTGTAAGATCATTCTCTTAAAAGAGTATGAAACATAAAACTCACTTTTTTCACCTGTTAATCAATGTTCATGGCAATTTCATGATGAAACACATCCACCATGGTCATAATCTTGACAATACATCACAATACATAATGCTTTTTTCCCTGGATTTTCTGTGCAAATCCCAGTTTACTGTCGCCAACTAGCAGCTGAAAAACCTTTGACTTTGTCAGTGTCGTTTAGGTGGCTTACAGAATTTTGCACGTCATCATACATGCTCCAGCCTTTCCCACCCTTCTCCTCATGCCGCTTGCATTTTTCAAAGTCACACAGTAGGCAGAGAAAGGCTCAAACTGAGGCTATCATGACCCTTAAAATCATTATGACACATGCCTTCATTCTAACACTGAGCATTAACATGTAATATGATATACCCTGTAGCAGAATCCCACATTTTAGATGGTAAGATTACAATATCTGTATTTGGTCATGAAACAGGACTGTTATATTGTTACTGCTATAGATTAACCAAGTTTCCCCAAATTATTCTTAGTATAGCCTACACCATTCAACCCAAAAGATGTACACCCAGCCAATGTAGCAATGTTTGTCAATCCATGATTGATAATTACATTTGATGTTCTCCTATTTTCTGTACCTATATCTAAAAGTTTAGCAGTGCATTAGGCCTGCCACAGGCTTACCTTAAGTCCTGCTTCAGGCATTTTATTAAAATATTCTAATGACATTTCAAATTTCTAGTTTCTTGTTTATTGTAATAAACACTTCTCGTTGGCTCTGGCTGTCATTTAGTCACAAACACCTGCAACTGTTTAAAAAACAAACAAACAAACAGCTGTTGCTTGCCTACCAAGATGTTTGTGTAGCTCCAAAACTGAACAGTATTTCCTGTTGTAATCTCAGAGGTTTTATATAGGAGAGATTAGTCTGTCTTTCCTTCTATATATGTGCATACTTCTGAACATGCTAGCTGTGTGGTTGCCTTAGTTAACTTTACTCCTTCTCATTTTGTTTCTTCACAATTTTAGGATCAGTGGATTTTGTTACTGTTTTTGATCATTTTATGTTTTAAAATTAAAGTGATTGAGTGTAAATATCACACACAGAGCAAAAAGTACACAGAGCATGTTAGGATTAAGTTCCTGCTGAATGAAACATGCCAAGTATGGAGTATGCAAGTATGACATTTTTCCAAATGGAAGGCAGATTTTGTCCCAATATACCATCAGAAAAGAGATGCTGAGGAGATGCAGTCCAGTCCAACAGAATATTTGCAGTAAATAATATTGCACCGCACGTAAATGAGGCCAGCATTAAAAAGGTGCTGTGATATTGTCAGTTAGATTTCAGTGCTGTGTCCCTTAGTCCTGCAATAAACAAACAATACGGTTTTACATTCTAATTGCAAAATACCTCTTAAAAACATTTTATTTTGTAATACAATGCCTTAGAGCATCAGATATAATTTAGTGGAAACAGTGGAAAAGCCGAGTTCCTCTCCTGACAACCACAGATGTGAACAAACAGCAATATATTTTCCAACACTTGATAAAAATGTGACTTTCTGAATCTAGATTTGACCAGACGTAGATAGGCTATACTACAGAAACCAATCTATCAGGTAGGATCTAGCTTTGAATCTTGAACTCTAGATTTAAAAAAAAAACACATATTCATCCAGTGCAAACAGGCCCACTGATTATGCTGAATGCAAGTAGAAGACTAGCTGTCACAACAATAAATGCAAAAACCTTAATATGGCAATAATGACAAAATCTTTCAAGATGATAAATCCACTTGATATGATTTTAAAGGCATGGATAAATGTCCTAGCAACACTGCAAATTTATCTGCTACTGTCCTGTCATTAGCTGTTATGGGGCTGAGGAAAACCTGCAGACACATTTCTGGAGTGACGTAGAAAAGTCCTCCACATGCAAGCATCTGCTTTGCACTTCAAGAGGTTGATAATTGTTCAATATTAAAGCTTGTATAATGAGCCTGGTATCTATGCCTCCTTCAGAAAGGCAGTTCTTTTGAAAGTCACGGTCTACAAGGGAGATTGGCTTTGTGTATCAGAAAGAGCTCAGAACTTGCCAAAGGAGATTGTGCTAGTGTTTTCAGTTCTCCCTTTCACTCCACTGCACCACAAGCTGGCCAAGGACCAAACAAAGCCACCCTGTCTGAGACTTGGTTCTGCCTGAAGGAGTTCTGTTTGGTTTTGTTTCTCAGGGTGTAAATGCTATCAAGTCTTATCCAAGTATTCTTGCATATGGATTCCAACTATCCACATAAGTAACCCCCACAGTTTTCCACATAAAAACCTACAATGCACTTGTCAAAAAACTGCAATTAAATAACTGTTTTCTGCAGTATTCTGTGACCAAAAGAAAACACCCTATATGACCCCAAATAGCAAATACAAAAACAGATTTATGTATCAAAACAATTCAAGCTCAATAGCATTCAGCCTTTTCAGCAGCCAACATTGTTCAAACTTAATTATGGAAACACAGAGTGGCATATCAGAGGTCTGCGGTGGCCACTGAAAGCTCGTACAGCAATGAGATGAGAAGGAACCTAAGGAGTAGTAAGGAGGAGTAATACAAGTTCTCTGTTCACTGTCAAAATGAAGAATTAGAATGACAGTACAATCGGCTCCAGTGAGTCATTATGGTCAATTCCTGCGTTGTCATCATGAGGAATGGTCACTGTCATGAAAGTTTTAAAAAAAATTAAAAAATAAACATAAAAATGTCCAGCAGTTCTCATTTAAAAAAGGAAATATTAATTTCTAATGTCCCATGTGACTCAAAGGATTAAAAACTACAGACCAGGAAAGAAAAACAATGAAAAAAGACAGAAGAACAGATAACAAAAACCACCCAGTCCTCTTGAATAAGAATGAGGATTGTGTTCACAGTAGCCTGTTCATCCATTTGAAGATAGTGAAAGCCTCATTAGCTGGCTGAGATGCTGACTGATTGAGCTTGTTCTGCATGCAAATCCAGCCTGCACAGTTCCACTTCTGATGTGCACTGTGCTCCTTTTCAGGCTTTTTCAAATGCCATCAATGTAGTACATGTCCTTGAGTCTGACTCCGCTGTCTAGGTACACTAGAAATGTGTCAAGTGTTTCCCATTTAGGTCCAATTGTCTTGTGTCCAGCGATGATGAAAGATATGCTGCTAAACTGAGGAGCACAGCAGTACCGTCCCCCCAAAATCTCAAACACTACCTAGGTATCTGATTTGTGCAGAGAAAACCCTTGGGCGTTGAAGTCCTGTGCTGAAGGTGTTTGAGTTCAAACAGCACCTTGGATGGTCTCATGGGGAATAAAAGACTCAATTGAGTTCTATACTGCATGCTTTACTTAAAAAACAACAAAAAAACATGAAAAGCTGCTCAGTTTACAAACAAAATTCCAGTAGTTGTTTAACATACTCATGTAGACGTATGGTGGTGGGGCTACATCAGCATCTGAGAGAGAGAGCACAAAGTTTCAGTGGTGGTGGCGATGCACAGGGGTCATGCTGGAGCAGCCTGGCATCCGTCTCCCTGTCACCCAGACACAAAGGACAGTCCCAGGGTGCAGGTCTCCATCGTAACCCCAGCCAGGGAGGGCAGACAAGAGATCTCGCTGTGGGGACGGCCAAGCGTTGGTGCTGCATCAGTCTGCCCTGCGCTCAGACAGAGAACTCTGACCCTCCACGGCGACCATGAGTCAACAGCATCAGGCGCCGCAGTCGCAGGCCTGTGAATGGATTGCACCACAGCAGAGAGGGTGGACCCCCGAACACAGCTTTCATTCCCTCCCAGCGCATGCGACGTTCCCACGTGGGCTTCTCATTTTTAAGACGTTCAATTTCCTGCAAGACAATTCTGTTATCTGTTTAGTTTAGTTCATTAGCACACAAAGATACAGGATTATATCAAGAGAAAAAAAAGAGCATTGTGACTTTTTTGTTTACTGTTTGTTTGTTTGTTTATCATTATTTTGTTCTGTTTACCATGGATTAGGTCTCTGTGTGCTCAGGAGTTGGTGTTTGATGGCTTTGTGGGGCATGGGTTTTTATGTGATATTGTGTTTTTAGATATTGTACTTTTATGTTATTTTATATTGCAGGTTGCATAGCCTTATTCATTCTGGCAGGGGGACTGCCAATGGAAACTAGCCTTTTGGCTATAATTGGGTGCATTTACATTTTAAATGTTCATTAATGTACACTGTCCCTCTTAATCAAATAAAGGAAAATGTAATTAATGTAATGTGCAGGACAGGTAAGAAACCTGAGGGGGCTTATAGAGGACCTCACCTGTAAAAACAAAGTATTAAAAATGAACTAATTGCATATACATTATTATATAAAAAGTATTTCCCTGAGGTTGTCCAGTGGCATCGGGAGGGGCGGGGTTACTGACAACTTGTTATTGACATTTCATTTGGCGAGCCCAGTAAT
The DNA here is from genome assembly GCA_900302605.1 of Rondeletia loricata. Taxonomy (NCBI): domain Eukaryota; kingdom Metazoa; phylum Chordata; class Actinopteri; order Beryciformes; family Rondeletiidae; genus Rondeletia; species Rondeletia loricata. The sequence goes on from OMLI01010506.1 coordinate 6,630, forward strand.
CATATTTTTTCAGGCACTAAAGTCTCTCAATCTAGTATAAGATAATGGCATTGCAACACTAGCTGACTGTTATACTTCCGTCTCATTGAGGCTACGTTTCAAACTGTCTCTCCATTCAGTTTGTGTCGGCACAGACACACTGTGACTCGGAGGAGCACAGATGCACTGCGTTATAGGTGCAATGAATCATGGTCATTGTAGTTCACTAACACGCTTCCGGCACTTAAATCTTGATTGTTTGAAAACTACATCGGCGAGAACTGCCAGCTTCATGCATCACGGCACCCGAAATAAATCCAAAGCAAAAATGGGCTGTTAATTTACCTGGGTGGGCGGCGCAAATATTAACATTGTATGGGAAACACTGTATAAAGAAAATACAACAAAAACGATAATGTCTGTGCTCGAGGGATTCAGGCTTCGGGGTTTTCTTGACTTTGTGTACACTACATAAATGCAGGATGTTACAACATGATCTAGGTGTGGTGTCTCTGGATCTGGAACTGCTGTGAAGAAGTCAAATCAATTCTGAATCACAGTTAAACATGTAGTACACCGTCTGAAACCTGTCCTGCACTTTAATTAATTCATGTATGTCAGGGGAAATGGGTATTAGAAAATGTGTCTGGAGACCTAGCAGTTAGTGAACCAAGAGCAATTAGAAGCCAAAGGGAGCAACAGATGAAGGGCAAGTCAGGCCCTGCAGCATAGGCTTAATTCTCATTTCAACTTTGGGGGAGACATTACTACTTAGAACTGCTCAAGCAACTACAATTATAGTCTTAAAACTCCTGATGTCATGGTGTTTCCTCTTCACTTCCCCTTACCGGTCTGCGCCTGCCATCTGTCAACAGTGTGTGTGTGTAGCCGTACGTAGCCGTCAGAGCCTGAACATGAAAATATTGGGGGTCACACGTATCCCAGTCTCCCCCCAAAATGACACCTATGCCCTGCAGTACTGTATGACTCATCCTGAAGGTAAAATGGGATTTCACCGTCAGGAACTCCATTCTTAGTATTTAAGACACAGACTTTATTCCATTCTAGAACAGACAATGGCATTTCTCACAACTAAGGTTCTCCTGACAGTTTATCCCGAGATTCACACACTAAGCTCATATATATAATGACCCCCCATAATGACAGCTTGTTGACAAGAGCTCAGCTTGTGGAGTGCAGTGGACACTCACCGTCTCGTCATTGCAGATGGAGTGGATCTGCGTACCAAACATGACGGCTGTGAAGGTGAGAAAGAGGACGGCCTCCAAACAGAGGAAGATCAGCAGCAGCACAGACACCCCTGGAGAGAAGTCACTGCACTCTGGTCACGGGAAGGGAGGAAGGAAGAAAGAAAAGAAAGCTTGAGTTTTTATTTTGCACATAACAATAGAAATGTCAAATGAAAACAAAGCATTATGCAGGAGAGGACAGATGCCAGAGGCGTATGTGTGAGACCTTCCCTGGGTAAATAAACCAATGTAGATAGGGTGCTTAGAAGCATAACTTTACAGAGTGCGTAAATACAGTTTCTAGCCAGTCTCAGTCTTCACAATGAAAGATTGAAAGATGCAAAAAAGTGGGGTGGGGATTATGGCAAGAATTGAATTAATTATTAACTCTCAACATTTGGTAAATTGGTGTACAAGACTTCTTGCTGAAATCACACTTTTTGTTGGATGAAGTCACAACGGCAAGAATCTTTCTTCAGTTGATCAGCAGTGCCTTACCTCCTAACAACTTTGTATGGCAATAGAGGAATTGGGCCCCATTTATCAGCCAAAAAGGATTTTAGAAAAGCATTTTAAATATACATTATCAGTTAGACTGTTTAGTCTTTATAATTACTTGTAATGTTTCAGGTTTCAGTTGCGCCTGTGTCTGTTTACATCAGGGATTTTCAAAGTCTGACGAGGACCCAAAGATGGGCCAAAGGGAAGATAAAAAAATGTGGGAGAAACTGAGATCAAAAGTTACAAGCTATATTACAAAAGCCCTTCCACGTTCATACAGCCTCAGGTGGGCTGGATAAAACACAACTTCTGTAGGTTAATAGGTTAGGAACCTAGAAACTACGTTATATTTGGTTAACAAACACAACAGCCCAAAAATACATAATCTTTGACTTACGTTTAGTGCTTCTTGTTTACTTTCTCTGCTTTTAGCAACTTTGACTTGACTATAACTGTTACCTGATTATGACCACCTATGTATATCCATCCACAGGAAAGCTTTGGAACTAAGGAAGAGCCCTGTTTTGAAGTAAACGGTGGCTTTTTTCACCTGTCGCTCTAGCCTAGAAAATTGATTTGCGTGGGTTGTAAGAAAAAGAAAAACTTTCCTACAACAAAGTTTGAAACTCTCTACTGTATAGTCTTATCCTGTAGAGGGCAGTCAGAGCTGAAGTTCTGGGGGTGAAATAGTATCTTCATTTCCTGGTTCATTTCCACAGACAGACACACGGGAGCAGGGGAAGATCAGTGGCAGCCCTGTGGTGATTCTGCAGCATGACTGCAATGACCTGTGCAGAGCAGCTGTTCTTTTTACAACAGGACAACAATCTCTCACCTTTTTCACTTTTGTGTCACTCTTGCTCCGTCGATCTCTCTCCATCTGTCTAAGCACTTCCTATCACTTCTTTGTCTCACTTGTTGCGTCTTTGTCTCTCAAACCACATCTCTCTCACCTGCTGCCTTATCTCTTTTCCCATTTGTGTCTCTCTAATAAACTACCACTGAAACACAAGCTTAATAGTCAACACGCCGATTGCACAGACAAGACAGAGAGGCCTTACCATTCCACTGGACTTTAACACAGGTGAAGAAGTGCATACCACTGAGGCCCAGGGCGTGGGCAGAAATCAAGGCTATGTACATCTGTAGAGAGAAGATCAGAGAGGGGGAGAAGAGAGATAATGAGAGAAAGAGAAAAAAAGAGAGCAACCTTTCCACTCTCTTGTCGCACCAGGTTAGTTTGACTTGCAGATACTGTATTCATGTATTCACGTTCTTGGTAAAAATTTTAAATCTTTGCTGAGCTGCAGTTTTGAAACAATTTAGGATTTTCAAGCAATGTAAGGTACTGCTGAGCCATATATGATAGTTTTATGTTTCAGTCATCAAAAAAGTGCCAGTCAGCAGCATATGAAGCCATAAAAAGAAAGCTGCTGATGTTGTCAAGAGAATGACGGATAGCTCAGGGAGGGAAATTTCCTATAGGCATGTGTGTTGTGTAAATACCACAGCTGAGCTGTGTAGTCATGTTCAAGTTCAAGTTCAAGTTCATTTCTTTATATAGCCCTTTATCACAAAGCATGTCTCAAAGGACTTTACAGAAAATGAGTCGAACTAGATCTACCTAAGCAACAATTAAGAGTTACAAAATCATGAAAAACAAACAAACAGTGACTCAGAACAAGGTACAAGACATACAGTTAGCAGCCTACCTATTCTACATAGCCTAACCTACCCGGCACCACCAACCTTAGACCCTCAAAGCATTAAAGGAAAAACTTCTACGAAACCTTATCAGGGTAAAAAATTGAAGAAACCTTTGGGCGGGCCAAGTCAAAGAGGGATCCCCCACCGGGACGGCTGAGCGTGCAATAGGTGCCGGGACAAACAATGTAATGGACAGCAAAATAGGCAGTAGTCATCCGTTTCTTATGTCACTGTCACTGTCCATGTTACTGTCCATTCCATTGTTTGTCCTGGCACCTATTGCACGCTCAGCCGTCCCGGTGGGGGATCCCTCCTTGACTTGGCCCGCCCAAGGTTTCTTCAATTGTTTCCCCTAATGAGGTTTTCTTGGAAGTTTTTCCTTGTTTGCTTCGAGGGTCTAAGGTAGGTGGTGCCGGGTAGGTTAGGCGTTGTAGAATAGGTAGGCTTGCTATGTCCTGCTAACATTTTCTATTGTGTGTCTTGTGCTTTGTTCTGCTTCACTGTGTTTGTCTTACATTATTTTGTAATTCAACTGATTGTTGTTCAGTTAGATCTAGTTTGGCTCATTTTCTGTAAAGTCATTTGAGACATGCTTGTGATAAAGGACTATATAAATAAATGAACTTGAACTTGGTCTGCAGGTAAAATTTAGGATAGCCTGAATGTTGATCTTCATCTTTCTTCTGCTATTTCCACTGACTTTATGTCTCATTATGTTTCTGTGTTTTATCTCCTTATTTATGATTGTGAGTACATATTGTGTTTTGTGTCTTGCTGTGGGCCAATTTTCCCATTAGGGACAACAGAGTTTCAAACACTGACCCTTTTCAGTATTTCAGTTCTTGGTTAGTACATCACTCAGTATTTCTCCAATGAACATGAATGCACCTGACAAACATAAGGACCTTATTAAGGAGGATGTGATTCCATTTAAGCAAAACTTTGATAAATAAAGTATCAAAGCAGTGTTTTTAAGGAAGAAGACTGGTTAAAGTCCAGGGCCAGATAATATCACTGGGAAAATGTTTAAATCATGTGCTAAACAGCTGTCTGATATTTTCTGCATATACATATTTAGACCATCACAGACTTTCATAACAACAACAAAAAGTTCCAAGGCTATGGAAACAATCTACTATTGTACTGGTAGCAAAAAACTGATCTCGGAAAGATCTCAGTGACCTCAGACAAGTCGCTTTGACCTCTCTGGTCACAAAGTCCTTTGAAACGCTTGTTAGGAAAGAGTATGGTTGAGGGCTTTCAAGATCCCATACAGTGTGCTTATAGAACTAAGAGAGGGGTAGAAGATGCCGCAGTGACACAAGCATTTGGATGGTTCAAGAATGCATGCTAGGTTTTTACTTCTTGATCTTTCTTGTGCTATTTCCAGAGTTTTACTAGACGTGTCATGTATGTTTTTGCGTTTTATCTCCTGATTTGTTGTTGTGATTATAGTATATTGTGTTTTGTCTCGCCATGGGCCAATTTTCCAATTAGGCACATGAAGTTTCAAACCTTGACCCTTGAAGTATTTCAATTGTTGATTAGTACATCACCCAGTAATCCACCAACTAATATGACTGCACCAATACATTGTTGTCCATGATGGTAATCCAGGTCAACAGATAGCATACTTTCATATTGAATTCAACTGGGATAGGCATAATTAATTAATATTTTAATTACATATGATTGAGTGTGTGTGTGTGTGTGTGTGTGTGGTAACTATTGATAAAAGTAATACTTAATAAACGTGGTGTAATTTTATGATGCTGAGGGCTAGGAAACCATTTGGAACTAAATGAAAACGTCATCTTGAGGCAGTGCAAAAGCAGGCAAGGTTGGAAGATAATACCACTTCCAAACTAGAGGGCACTTGGTAGAGGGCAAACCTCTGCCAATTCTGAACAATAGACTTCTAAAAACAGTAATATCACTCGGTTAACCAACCAGAAAAACATGTAATTAAGTGGCCTGAAAAAATGAGGGCCGATAAAAGTGGATGGCATCTCCCTTAGTAAGACATCATGACACTCATCCACTATTTGAAGGGGTAAATTGAGAGAAAACTATAGTTTACATCCCTACCACACCCCCCTTGTTAAATTCAAACAAACTGACCATTGCCTTTGTCATTACTGACAACGGATTTCTGTCTACTTACCGTGAAAAGTACAAAGAATCTCTGATTCTTCTCTCCCACGCAGTTATTCACCCAGGGACAGTGGTGATCCATCTTCCTGATGCATCTTTTACAAATACTGTAGGCAGGAGAGAGAAGATGTAACACATGAGTGAATTAGTCTTACCTTCACACACACATTCCAAACCTGTGCCAACAAGCTGATGCACTGTGGGAAAATACAGTGATAACAAGCACCCAACCACACTGTAAATGAGAGGCATTTGTTTTCTGTAACACATCACAAGACATGATGCCACTGAACAGCTTTTATAATACCAGGTGCTGCTAAATACCTCAGAAAGGATTGTGGGAGTTAATCTGTGAGGGTCACTGACTGACCATTTCAGCAACATAAGCACTAAAAGCCCAATCATAGGCTCTTACTTCTGAGTGGTCTTCAGTGACCCTCTCAAATTATTGCCCTCACCTTTTAGGAGTTATTTTAGGTTACTTTATGTTATCTTACTGACTTGGCCAGGCTTCTCTTGAAAGAGATTCTTAAAAAGGTAAAATAAAATGGAGGAAAAGTGCACACTTAAGGCGGCCGTATACTTGCTGCAGAAACAAATTTTGGCAGGTTCTTACGAAAAAAAGGACACGTTTGCGGAAAAAACTAAATGGGCTTCAGACTTGCTGGCCGAACTAGTGGCATTATAAGACGCTCTTTCACTACAGACATTGTTGTTCTCTGAATTTTGGTCATCACTATTTCCAGTTTCCCTAGGTTACAGTTGCCTCTTTAATCCTCATGGGCCCCCCATTGGCGTGGAGTGTAAGTGAACGAACAAAACAAAGCCACAGTGAGTATACACAAATTTGTATGCAGCGCCGTATTAGAGTGCAATTCAATTTCGGTCAAGTTCAACTTTGTTGTTTGTATACGGCCGCCTTTACTGAGGTGCTCACTAATGGATCACACAAAAGATGCATATACTTCTCTTATTTGTGTGACATTTATTTGACATAAACGTTTCAGCACTAGGCTTTCTTAATGGGTTTAAATAATGGTTAAATAAAATGGACAACACTGGCAGAATCTTTATTGGGGCACCATTAACCCCCCTGAAGAAGAGTGACACTTCCACCTCTCTCTCCCTTTAACAGGGATGTGATTAAAAACACAAAACTCTGAGATGTGAAAAACATCACATCACATTTTAAATGTCAATGCTCAAATTGCCTCTCAGTTTCACTGCTCTTTCAATCTGTTAGTAGCTCATGCAGCAGGGCTGTTAAGCAGATAAAAGTGAGTTACTGTGATTACAGTAAAACACATGAGACCGGTGGAGAGAAACAAAAGAAAATGTGCCCAGCATATTAAAAAGTGTAGGTATTTTGACTTTCAACATAAGCGGTTCCCACAATTTGCAGGTAATGAGGAGGGAGAGAGAGGGGGGTCAACAAATTGTCAGGTGGGGGCGTGGATAGTTCATTTCCATATCAATGTTATGTATGCATTTATATAATTATATTTAGAAACAAGCAAATATACAAATAACTGATCACAAAAAGGTATACCAGGCTATCCATCTCAGATCACTGCTCCAATTCTTTGAGGTTTAATAAATACATGTGGACCCTGAGCAAATCTTTTTTGGAACAGATGTCTGTTAAAGTTTAAATTCCCACTTGGGCCACCCATGCTAAAAATGTATGCATCCATGGTCCTATAAAGTGCTTTAGATAAAAGCATCACCAAATGGCATGGCATTTTGTTACATTGTGGCTGTCAGGAGCAATTAAAACACGGGTTCGCAACCTTTGGCATTGACCCCATACTGTCACCCAACCCAGTAAAACACATGAACATTTCACAGCATAAGCTACTTTTACCAACTGTATGATAAAAGTCCTTAAAAAGCACTTCATTCATACATATTATGACAGTCAGTGGTAGTTGGTTTGGTTATGAATTCATTGAATTCTTATGTCAGGGAACCCCACTTGGGGTTCTGATATCAAGGCTGGGAAAGGTTATGTTAGGTTAGACCCAAAATGGCAAGGAGACAGATTTCCAACTTAAGGAAATTAGTTGCTGATGACATCAGCTACGTCTCCACCACATTATGACCATTATGACCACTGATTATATCATGAGACTGACTGATTATGGAAGTTTGAAGGCTGATATCAATTTCTAGGAGAGAGAAAAGGCCAATTATCATTAATTCTTGTTTTAATACAATAATAGGCGTACAACACTGACTGACATGTAAGATCTAGCTAGCAGACCTCCATCTCCACCCCCGACCCCTCACATGTATTAAACAATTGATCCAATAAAAATGTTGATATGATTAGTCAAAGATACAGGAGGCAGAGTAGTTTTTTCTAAATACATGAAGAGGACTGTTGTGCCACCTCAACCAGTCAAAACTTCCATGCAGAGCTGACACTGCGAAAGTGCTCCACGCAAATAGTGAACAACAGCTCCCAAACACGGAGTCTGGGAATGCTATTATATATGTTCAACACCATAGACTGTAATCAGCCATAATCGGCACTAACATCCACCAATTATTTAGAAAAGCAGTAATTGGACCTAATTAATCAGTCGCTACATTATACTGGTATTCACAGAAATATTCATGACTGAGAGCTGGGCCTACAGCTCAAAGTGGGTTGTAATCGGTTCTACTGTCTACTGATGTCTACTGATGTCAAATCTATGCATCAAGCAAATATGTAAAGTTATAAATACTCAGTCATGCACTTCCAAACTGCAAACAGCACTACAAACAGGCTTGTATTTCCTGCCGACTCTCTTCCTTATGTACTCTCTTTGGTTGGACTCTGACCTGCAGTGGTGTGCCCTCTCAGGCTTGATGCTGCAGCACTTGGGGCACTTGTAGATGACCTCACCAGGCTTCAGCTGCAGGCTCTCCATGTACTCCTTAGTTGCGTTGCCCTTAGGAACCGCACCCTGAGGAGGGGATCACAGACAAAACAAATGCTCTTAGTTACAAGGCTCACAAACACAATATTAATGTGGTTAGTCATGGGCTTAGGATAGTCAAGCTGTGTTTGAAATAACATATGAGCCACTGGTTGCAGGATTTGTTTGGTTGGTTTGATTGGTTGCAGGGTTCTAACAGAGTTTCTAGGTTTGTGAAGCAGCCTGAAGATACCCATCAATTCTAAACTTTGTTCCTATAATTATTGAACTATTGGGGTTCAGTAAGACTGGATGATGGCTTTTGTTATTTTCATACTTATCTAGAAATGGGTCAAACTTTCAGCAGTGAGGAACCACCACTGCTGGTTCAATGTATAGGAAGCACCAGCTCTGCTCAGTGTCACACAACATGCATAGATTCAGCCTATTCAGACCCATTTCTCTACCTTGAGGCAGTGTGGGATGTTGTACCTTTCTCTCATAGACAAGCTTGGCAAAACATAGACAAACCTACAATATAGCCATTGGCTGTGTGAATCACAATCATGTGTAATTGCCACTTTAAAGCCTGGATGAGAAGCCAGTTTGCCATCCTACTGCAAAACCTTCTGTTCTGTGTACTATTTTGGGCTTTTAAGTGGAGCAATCGGAAAAGGGCTGATGGGCTGGAAGGCACCAATTGAGCTGTCATCAGACATCTAGTTCCTCTGAGTAAGCATGAGTCAACCTAGCAGCAGCGCTAGCAGTATTTGACCTAGAACTCACTTTAGCCATGAGTGAACTGACTGAATTCACCACAACTAGTCACAAAACATCAGTGACAATAGTGCAGAATAATCCCAGAGGCACTGTTTTTATTGCCTGTGGTGCGATGCATTTGGGCGAGAATAAGCACACCAAATTATCGATCGCTTGGAAATGTCACAAGGCTTAGGATCATACAATAGGAGAATTAAAGAGCTGCTGTCCAAGGAACAAATTGCATCAAGTTAATTTAACTTTGAAGGGAAGAAAGTATATTTTACGCTGATTCAATTATGGTTACATTAAACTAATATAATATTTCTGCTGGACATAGATACTGTTTTGTAATGACACTTGAGCAAAAGCTCAAAGTGCAACTGTAATCTCTTTACAGCACCTGAGCACACTGGTTAAGAACAACTGACTAATATTACTCCTACTGTGATTCCTGACCACAACTGTGTCCAGACTGCGGGCAACCATATAATGGCCAATTTGAGCTAGTTAATTGTGTGCACAAAAACACACATTCTCCTTTCACTGCTAGTATAAGATTAGTTCTGCATCATTTTCTGAGGTGGACTGAATTTTTTATGTCCTTTGGTAACTTTGCAGAGCACTTTGTGACACACTTGTTTTGTAAACGGTGCTCTCCCTCCCTGCCTGATTCCATCCATGTTCTTGCTCCCTCTTCCTCACTTTCAAACATTGCTCTCTTCCAGGGGTCGACCCATTTATCGGTTTGGCCCATTAATTGGGGCTGATAGGAGGTTTTATAAACAATTGGTTATCGGTGGATATGAGCGCCGATGGTGGCCAAAATGAATAGTGGCATTCCCTTACGTTCACGGACCTGTCTCACTATTTGCATGGAGGCTCCACACTCAAGGTTGTACATCCTAGATGTTGTAAATGAAAGTTATTAGTAGGAAAACATA
>OMLI01010515.1:1183-11532 GCA_900302605.1 Rondeletia loricata
CCCCCCCAGGCCCAGTCAAGTTATTGAGATAGAAAACCACATAGTCACGGCCAAATCCTGTTTCAGGCAGAATCAAATATTACCATTTGACTGCTATTGGTTCCTTAATCTCTCAAAAATTATGAATAAATCTGAATAAATATGCCTCATAATATTATCTGGCTATGAAAAATGACTTAGACCACATCATCCTTGTCACAAAGTTTTTCTGGATCGAGAAACACCGATGAGGTTTTCTTTTGTCCTCTATAGTTAAGATGCTGTGAGGTCAGGAGTCCCAGAGGAGCATCCTTAGTATGAATATCACTTTAACTGAGGGTGTTAATGTGGAGGAGGTCCCTACCTTTCATTATGTACTGTGTCAGGAGTAGTTGTATCCTCAGTAGGCCTTGTTCACCGCCCTGGTGGAGCCTCCAGATGCCTGCTGAAAGGAGGAACACAATGTGGACAAGCCCCCTGACAGAACAGGGCCCCTCTGAATTATCACCCCACTCCTCCTGGCTAATTAAAATTTTGCTTGTAACTTATGTCAGCCATTTGAAGGCTGACGATTCCCTCGTCTCCCCCTGCTTTTCATTTGTGGTGCATGCACATAAATTGTTAGGGAGGGGAGTGGTAGCTATGCCCAATACAAATTGAATAGTGTTTTTTAGCCTTTCTAAATGCTTTGCCTCTCCCTATGTGGGTCTGGCTGGATTTAGATAGAGGTCCTTCCCTCCACTGAGGACGACTTGATTGATAAATGCCAGGGATGATTTGTCAAAGCAACTAGACTGCCCCCAGTGGGACGTCAATATGGTTCATTTAGACTCCCACCAGGCTCAGACTGCCCGTAGAGAGGAGATGCTACTGAGACCAGAAGGGAACTATGGTTAGAAGCCAGGCTAACACTGCTCTGTGTCCAGGTTAGTCTGCTGTGTGTGTGTGTGTGTGTGTGTGTGTGTGTGTGTGTGTGTGTGTGTGTGTGTGTGTGTGTGTGTGTGTGAGAGAGATAATGTGAGTAGTGAATAGTGTGTGGATGTAAGTATGTGGGTAGGAGAGTACGTTTACTGGCTGACTGCTTGTTGCTTGCGGTGTAATGTGAGATGGAGAGAGGACTTCTAAATCCAAGACAAGGTGTGGTAGGTATGGTATAGGTATGTATGTATATTTATGTATATGTGTATGAGTGTGTGTATGTATGTATATTATATTATAATAGGTATATATGGATCTGGGTTTCAAACTAATCATGTTTTTTTTATTTCTTGAATATTAATAAAGGTTAGACCCCTCTCTTTAATTATTTTCTCCCACAGCTTAAAAAAAATAAGAGAAAAAAAGAGAAAATGATGTGGCAGACATACCACTGTGTAGTCTGTAATCTGAGTCAAAAAGAAAAAGAAAAAGAAAATAAATGGCTAACTGCTATATGGGTGGATGAAGCAGCAGGGACAGCTAGCTGTGTGTGTGTGTGTGTGTGTGTGTGTGTGTGTGTGTGTGAGTGAGAGAGAGAGAGACAGACAGACAGGCAGACAGACAGACAGAGACAAAGGGGGGGAAGACAGTGAAAAAAGTGGGAGAGAGAAAGAGTGAAAGACAGATAAAGTGTGTGTGTGTGTGTGTGTCAGGCTAGAGTGGTTAGGAGGAGGGGTGGGGGTGACCCGGGGTTCAGCATGTGATTGGCTTGGCTCAGCTGGAGGAGCTTTTAGTCCATTTCCCAGCAGCCTCTAGGACAGATGCACTGCCCTGAGCCATAATCTGTGTCTCGCTTTAAATGACAAATGGCACAGTGCAGAATATTGCATTATATATTAAGTACCAGCAGTCAGTAAGTTATAGGATGCTGCTGCTGCCTGCAGCACTTGTCGCTCAGTAAGCAGACTCTGTTTTACAACAGTCAATTAGATCCAGGCCATAACCTGCAACTAAATCCTGGGCTACTTAGACCACTGATTTGTGTACCCATGTGGTAACAGAAAGATTTGCCTTTATATAGACATGGTCTGCCATAAGTATGTTCTACTTTGAAAAACAAAACAAACTAAACTAAAATGTTTAGCTTTTCAAAAGAGTTGACCTAATTCATCATTTTTTACAGCCCATACAACAAAATCAAAGAGGACATTTTTTGTGAAAATTATGTTTCACTAACTGTTAATTTATGTTTCTGTGCAATAAGCTACAAGTAACATAAGTGAAATGCAGGACTGTAGTGGAGGCTAAACCCACCTAAACTCAGTTTATCACCTTTTCATTTGTGGAATAGAGTTTACCACCTTTTTAGGCTGGCATAAATATTTCTGACACAATAATACACATCATAGTAAATAGTATCAAACTGATGTAAGCTGTATGAAAATTGCAGTTTTTAAAAGAAAAAAATGCTTTAAAAAAATATATATTTCACGTTTGTTTCTATTTGTGGCTGTTTGCCTTACTGAAGGGCATCTAGTTTGTATACATCATAACTTTTTATTTACCACCACATTACTGGTTATATTATACTGTAAATAATGGTAATTCTCACAGCCATGCAGAAACTATTGGTCATGATGCAGAAACAACTGAGAAAGAAAAATAAACATGATGCTGTTGTCCAAAAATTATGTGTGAGTATATCTACAAAAGTTTCCCCTTGATTAACGAGTTCTAAAAATAAAACAGCTGTGGTTCTGATTGGCTGAGTCACATTGGAAGCTGTTGTAAAATACCTGATAAATGACCACAAAACAGTTAATTGAAATAACCGCATTACTTAAGTGTCACTTAGCAACCACATTGGCTACTATTCAAGGACAAAACTGCTTGGTAGAAAAATATAATTGTATATTTATCAAATAAAAAATACAATATTTTTCTTCATCATTTGTGTTCTTGTTTCTTTTCTACAACGGTGTGTTATCACTGTTTTATGAAAGTGATAAGACACAGGTGGCCGAGATTTACACTGATTTTAGAATAGATTTTAGAATTTATATTTTAATTTAATGGTTTAATAACCAGTAATCAAAGTCACATTAGACAACGGCTATGTGCACACATGCTAAACTAAATGGAGAAATTAGTTGTAACTAACATAGCCATAAGATTTTGATATGATCCCTTTGCTTTCCTTTCCTAATTGTTTGCAAGTGAAGAGCAGTAAATTTTGTTTTGCAACTTGTATCAATAGTATAATACTATTTTATTACTAAGAACCACTAATAAGTCCACAGTATAGGAAGTACAGTCTAATGGGTTAAGCTACTTAGGAGTGATTTAAAAAATGTACAACTCAAAACAAAAGCACATGGGTGTACAACTGCTGCTTGTGGATTTGCAAAGCAAAGCCAGTGCAGACAACATCCTCTATAGCCACTTTCCCACGGTAGGGCCGAACGGTTACCGGGTTATCGTGCCGTTCCGCACTGCTCCTGACTCGTGGGAACGGTTACCATTTCTGTTTCCATCTGTCGGGCTGCTAAAACCAGGACAGTTTCTGGCATTTTTATTTAGCTTCTCTACCGACCTTGCTTCAAGGAGGTTTTATATTAACGCCTAGCTTACGGAAGAGGACGTGCAGAGACCGGATGCGGAGTCACAAAACTGACATCCAATCAGTGAATACCTACGTCATTCACCCGAACGGTTCTGCTGCATTGAACACAGTTGTCTAATGCTGCTGGGCATGGGTTGTAAGCGTTCCGCGCCAAACCGTTTCCAGGTGGAATCACCATTGGAACCGTTGCTCTCCGTGCTCAGAACTGTTCGGCCCTACCGTGGAAATGAGGCTTATGTTTAAAGGAACAATCAGTAATATGGACACTTTATTAACATCTAATGGCAGCCATAGGAACTACAACAACATCGGCAAATGTGTCTTACTCCCAAAGTCTCAGCCACAGCCCCCAGCTCCGCCCCAACCTCTTTCACCCCTCCCGTCCCCGCCTGAGCTACGGTGGTCTGAAATTGACAGAAAGTTTGAACTGGCATTTTCACAACAGACACCACCTAGCCAAGTAGCGTTACAGTTCAGAAATGTCAAGTAAAGAGGTAACATATCCCATTACAGACTGTTATAAATGTTTACAACATCCCACAGAGTTACAGAAATATTACACAGCAAGTAAAGTAAAAGATGGAATCATTAGCTAGCGATGCTATGCTGTCGGCTAACACAGAGGTCTAACAGCTCAAGCTGTAGCTAACACTAACTAACTTTACCCAATACCCATTAGCTGCTTACTAGCAACAGGTTGTTTGTGAGCATATTGTTTGACAGACATTTATTTATGCGCAGCGAAGGTGTGCCGAGCTAACGTTTGCTATGTTGCATCGTTTGGTCGCTGTACGTTCTAACATACGCTGTATGTTCTCATGCAAATTAAACTGAAAGTGGTTCCAAACCCATGGGAGGTGGTTCAGGGGGTGGAACTCGGGCATGTATTGAAATGCCTGAGGGTCTGGAGCATTTCCACCAAAACAGAGAGTATGGGCCGGACTGCTTGTTTAGAAAGCTGGAAATCTCAGCAGCCATTGAGGTAACAGTGGAGTGACTGGCATTGATCAACAACACTTGTGAACCCCCACTGATATATTATGGTCATTTTGTGCAACGAGCCAGTAAAATATTACTGATTGTTCCTTTAAACTATAAAAACATCTCTCCATCAGCACACTGGGATGAAAGGTGTTATGCAGTAGCATCAGGGATTAGTGTGGGTCACTGATACAGGAATTCCTACTTTGTACTTGATTGTAATGAAGTTCAGGGAGCAGCCAAGTGAAATGTCTGAGAGAATGGTACAGAAAAAGAGAAAGCAATGATGAGGATAAATCCTAACCCTTCTGATACAAGCATCAGAAATGTTTAATCAATCTCTGTATGAGATAAATACATCATACTAAGCTGGATGACATATTGAAGGAGAATAAACCATCATCATTATGTTAGATTTAACATAACAATTTACTGTAATATTACTGTTTTAGACACTTGCAGTGTGTAAGAATGATAGAGACTTGATACGCAATAAACAATATACCAAAAGGCTTTAGTAAACACTTTTTTAAAAAGCAAATAAAAATACTATATTGGCCCCCTGTACAATCACCTGACCTCGAGATGTCACGTGACACAGTGATCACAATTAACCCCAATACTCCTATACCCACAATTGTGTGTGTGTGTGTGAGAGAGAGAGAGAGAGAGAGAGAGCGAGAGAGAGAGAGAGAGAGAGAGAGAGACACACTGCCCCTCCTCTTCCCATCTGGACAGAAAGGGCAGCCTAAGGCGTTGCAATCTCATCTGATTAGCAAACAGCCATATGGAGAAATGTAGCTGAGGCCACTGACTGGTGTGTCTGGTTGATAGCAAGTGACAAACATGTTGCTGAGCTGCTTGGACTCCTAATGGGATACTGGGATTTAGACAAAGAAGCCGACTTGAAACACTTCAAATTACAATTACACCCATTTTTCTATGATCGCTCGTTATTGATTTATAACACAATGAAAGAGATGAATATATTTCATATAACTGATGAGGTGTCTTTTATACTGTATGCTTAGGATTGTTTTATTATTCATATATTGAACAATACTATAATACTATAATATATTCCCACTGGGGAATGGAAAGCAGTCAATAAATGTGTTTGTTAAGTTATCCCAAAAAAATTAAGAAAATCTAAAATCTAAATTGTCTGGTGCCTGTGTTGAACAATGAAATGGCCTCCCAATCTCTAATTGGGAAGCAATTAGGACAGATACATTTAGCTGTCTTCCCATTCATGTCAGAAACAACTTAATTCAACAAAAGACAACATTTTTGTCTGTATTCAGTACTTACATTCAAAGTTGAAAGACTTGTGGAGGATGAAAACCAAAGAAACTGCCAGCTACCAACCAGGCACTGACTTTGTTACTTGGTGAACACTGGAGCTGTGAGGATACATCCCTCTAAAACATAAAACACTGAGAAAAAACATGTCTGGAATAGAGCTGGAGAGGATAAGTGTGACTTCAGGTGTGAAAATCACAATAAACAAAGGCGAGCTACAACCAGGAACATCATGGAAAGTGGTAGAGGACTGTATGAGTTTGATTTACTGTGGACCACTGGGCTTGTTTCACATCACACCAGTGCATTTCGTCAGGGTGTCCAGCTCTGGAACCCTGCAATGACCCTGCCACGGTAGGCTTACCTGCATTACAACACCATTACTCCTTTCCAAACAATTAGGCACAGTTGCTGCCACCTTAGCCTGAAAGGGCGCTGCAGGTCTTTGGGTTGACAAACAAGTAGAGACTTTCTCACTGAGGTTCCTCAAAGGTCGGTAAAGTGGGCACAGAAGCCTGAAAAACACCTGAACTACATGAGGGTCTTCACCGGTCACAGCCATTAGAGAGCTCTCAGTAGACCTGCTCAGACCTCCAGAGACCAACAGGATCAGCAGCTTGAATTCCTCTAGAAAAAACATAAATCTGCTGGGAAAATGGAATCCTCTATACAAAAGATGATGAAGGCAGAAAATAAAGTTACAACTAATTTCTTTCAAGTATTTATTGTTCTTTGACTTGTGCTTACAAAGTAAATATTTTGTCCTGTTAACATGGAGTGTTTTATAAGCTCCTTTGATGCAACACCAAACAGAGATCACCTAATTTCTCAAAAGCAAAATGAGACATTCCAGTTTCTGTTTCATTCATTGTCTCCTTTGCTCAATTGAACAATTTTCCTCTTTTTCAAATGAACAATTTTCTTCTTTCTTCTTACATCTCTAAGTACACGCCACCTTTGAACCAGACTGATCTCCTGAAATTTGGGGAAATAAGCGCAAAATCTTAAATGCAAATTCCGTGCAAGAAAGGTGAGACAAATATGTGTTCCCACCACGAAAGGGTTACATGAAGGAGGCACAACTATAAACAGGAAGTAGTGTTGACATTAAAATAGTGCAGTGGAAAGTAAGGACATTGTGATCAGGGTGGTGGTTGGGCGTATGTATTTTTGGAGCCCTAGGCAAGATCCAGAGAAGGAGCCCCTATATACTGTATGCTCTGACCTAAAAATGAGACAACAGCAACAACAAACACCATACTTGCTTCACAACAAACTTTTTATTTTATTTCTCAATAAAAATATGAGTGCAACTATTAAGAAAAGTAGTAATTAATTGTAAATATCAGATGGCACTTGGTCTTAAAATATTGCATCCCCATTAGACTATTAATAAATTAACCCCTTTCCATACGTTTTAAACAGCTAATAAGCTAGCTAGCTGTTTCAAAAACAGCAACATAGAAGCTACTGCATTAGACTCTGGATTGGGCTTTCTTTTCTTCCTCCTCCTTTCTTCGCTTTCTCCCCAGCGCACCTGATGCCTTGGAGGTCAGAGAGTTTTATCACTAGGTGGCCAAATATAATTTGTGGGTGGCCTGCAATAATATGAAAAAGTAGGCCATAAGATCTAATTAGGTTGATTTTTCACCACTGAATTTCACCATTGAATGAACACTGAATTTTCTCAGTGTAATAACATTGTAGTTTGACCCTTCTAAGCTATACATACCCTGACACATAGCCAAATCACATATATTTTGCAATTCCACATTAATAGTCTGATAAGATGGATTTGTTTCCAAATGTAGGTTACTGTAACACAGAAAAACTGTCTTGTCTTTACCCCTAGTCTCTACTCCTAGCTTGAGAAGAGTCAGCTCAGTTTTGAACAAACTGTTAACTATAGCTAACTAGCCAGCAGGCTAGTTTAGCAAAGCAGCCGGTGTTAATGTTAACATGTGACTATAGCCACTACTAACACTAGCTTCTTCTAGATATGTCAGATAGTGTGTAAATCAGATGTGTTAATAACAGGACAGTGATGGTTAGCTGGCCAGATACTATAGCTAACAAGTTGACATAAAGGCAAACTCAATCAGATGTATCAGTGATGAAATTATCAGTTCTCAGTCAAAAAAGCACTGAAAAAATGTCTTTTGAATTCTGTTGAGACAGCCAAGTTGCATATATAGAAACACAATCTGTGCTGTTCACAGCCAGTTGAGCTGCGGACCTCAAATATGGCTTCCAGAGTGTGCATTAAGTCACCTGAGAATCCTCTTTATGAATGCTAAATCGATGGGAATAAATGAGGACAAACTATCCACTAAGAAAAAAGCTCTGTTTTTGTGCCAGTAGTTCTACATAGTAGTTCTTTTACAATTGTTTCATCCAATAACACCAACAATGTGCCAAATGTTGGCATCAGATTAAAAATGTGTTATTCAACTGCTGCCTCAAGGCATATCAACGACCAGCAATTGGGACACATTTAAATAATGTCATAATAGCAACCTGTCCCAGACACAAATGTATGTTCTCTCCCCAGGCAACTGGTACATGGTAATGTACTAACGTGTTGGGATGGGGAGAAAATCCCTGGGGTTAAATATACTAGAGCTCCAGGGCAGGCTGATGCTGCTGATGGCTGGTGAGGTGGTTAATTGAGAGTTTGGGGAAAGAAGCCTTAACAAGGCAGAACAGATAGTAGGCATGTCACTGTCCTGCAACACTACTTGGCATGCTGCTCAGAAAAAGACATTGCCAGCCTTACAGCCATTACCAACAGAGTAGAACTGCTTATTAAGGTATGTAACCTAATTACTACACAAAACCATATGAAACTATGTGATCTTAACAATATATAATATTTTTCTTTTCACCTTTTCATATTTTTAAAGCTTTCATTAAAGTGGTTGTGGAGCCAAGTCATAACAACAACAATAACAACAACAAAAATTCTAATTATAGCTACTAGCAGCAATATGGTGGCCGGGAACAGCTTTGCCGTCTAGTCATGAGGAAAAAAGAAGGGAAAAAAGAAGGAGAAAATGAAATCTGGCTGAAATAATGTTTTTTAACTTCTAGAGGAACTTCACATAAACCAGGGGTTTAAACAGGGGTTGTTGTGCCTTGTGTATGTGAAACTTATTTATGTTACACACCTGAAAGAAAACAAAAAGTTAATGACTAAAAAAGAGATTGCTCAACTTTGTGGGAGAAATAGAAATTCTAAATGGCGGAAAACTGTCAAGGCTGAAATGAAAACCAATATGTGCAATGGATTTGTATTGAGCCACGGAATCTGAGGGGAAAAAAGGCTTATTTTTTGTTGCCTCAGTAGTGAGGGAGATTTGAAACTTATTTACCGAATTTGATTGCTCTAACATGAAGCATTTAGGAATTATGCCTCCCTTCATGTTTGTGCATTTTCATCATCAACTTTATTCATGTGTCAAGGCAAAACAGTTAGCGTATCAAAAATCAGATGGCATGATGAGCAACACATGGTTGCCAGCTCAGTCATGCTGTATGTGTATAAAATTTGGTAGAGATTGAATCAACTTTGTAATAAGGTTGTTTGCTTCGAGGGTCTAAGGTTGGTGGTGCCGGGTAGGTTAGGCTTTGTAGAATAGGTAGGCTTGTTATGTCCTGCTAAAATTTTAAAGTCCTTTGAGACGTGCTTGTGATAAAGGGCTATATAAATAAATGAACTTGAACTTGAACTTTGTAGGACACATTTTCAAAAAAAGTTGCTATTGCAAGGTTGGCCTAATGGTGGTGCTATGGAACCTGACCAAATGTGGACCTGTCACACTTTGGGGTCCATCCCAAGTATGTATCTGTAGTTTTGTTACTCTAGCATCAAGCATTTAGGAATTACGCCTCACCTCCTGTTTACGCATCTTCACCATCAACTTCATTTGTGAACCGGCCAAACGGTGTGGATTTTCAAAACCCAAGGTAATCAGTCCCAGCATTGGGGGCGGGCCAGACCGGGCTGTGCCCGCTCAATTGACCTGATAGCCCGCTGGTGGCGGCCCTGCCCTCAACTATGTTATAATGAAATCTTGCAGCAGGACTCCGGTAATGGCGCTTGTTCTATGGTTAACAGTGATAGTAATGTGTTTTGTTGGCGACCAATGGTGGCAGCACCGAGCGCTCGTCGAGCTTTCCCAGAAAACCATAGAACAAGCGCTATTACCGGACATGATCTTCTTCAATGTCTGTCGGCTGTAGGATTTGAAAGGAGATTTCGGAGAGAAAAGGGTAATTGTATACTTTATTTCAGCCGTGGCTTGTGTTTTCACCCCGCCGGTCTTTGTCGAGACTCTTTGGGCGTTCTGTTGATCCCTTCGAAAACACAATGCGAACTTGCAATAATTAGTTAGGACGAGTTTTTAACTTAAACCTCAGAATCCGCTGCCGTTCGTTATAGAGCCTTGTATCTGTATTAACAATACATACAAGGCTCGTCATTAGAGCTAAGGGTAAGTAGACTATTTTCATGTTTATCGTGTCTGCTTGTTCTTGGTATTGTTTA
>OMLI01010595.1:5775-18912 GCA_900302605.1 Rondeletia loricata
ACCATTTTATAATAGCTTGGTGTGTGAGTTGGTGTGTGTGGGTGTATGTGTGTGTGTGTGTCTGTGTGTGTGTGTGTGTGTGTGTGTGTGTGTGTGTGTGTGTGTGTGTGTGTGTGTGTGTGTGAGGAGTACCCCTTCTCACATGGCATCAGTAAAGGCAAACAAGAGAGCGAGAAGTTGATATTCTCTATCTGCAACGGAGCGTTTTTCTAGTTGTGTAGCAGATAGGCTTTTAATCGCCTCAGTCTGTCTGGTTCTGTGTCAGATAATGGAAGCCATACACTGGGCACCCCTCCAACACATAACTCAACTATTCTAACAGTCCACACAGCCCCATAGCAATCTTGTCTGAATCAAACATATCTTAAGTGTGATTGCACAATTCAGCCTACTTGTCCACTATGACCTTTTCCAAACCGAAATTCACCAAACAACTGAGTATGATGTTGCTGTTTTTGGTTGGTTTTGTGTTTCAAATGTTTGTCTTCATGGCTTTTGCAGATCTCTTTAGAACACTGAACTTTTGCTCTGAATTATGCCTGCAGCTTGCTGAATCAGTCCTTTTGAATACAACCAGGACACAAAGTAAATCCTGTATATATTCACTTGTTACTTGTTAACTGACATCTAAATAATGAGTTTGTCCTGATTTAGCTGCAGCTAAGCATCTGAGCACGGGCATAGAGATATGTTGCAACATTTTCCATCTTCTCACATTTCTTTTCCCTAGAACGGCAAACCACATTCTCTGGAAGAATCACATGATGCTACGGCTTCCACCGAAATGGCCATGTGATGTAGTTTAACCCTAGCTTCCAGGTAAGGTAACAGTGTTTTATGACGTAGAATGAATCATGGATCTACATAATCAGAGTCAGCAGCTCCCAATGTACACTGAAATGTCAGAGAAACAAAAACATGATTGTTGTTGAACCACTGGTTGTCCTCTTGTTAACAAGATGAAATGAAAATCACAAGATCTTGTATTGAAATGCTTCCTATAAAAGAAGCATTGTAGGCTTCTTGATATGCCACTGTTTTCTATCATCAAATGTATAAATAAGCCCCCAGCCCAGTATAGCAGTGGCATCCCATTGTTCTCTGGGGCATTGCCATCTCTGAGCAGTTACTCTGGCTGAGTGGGATTACTTGGCAGGTAAACTTCACAGCTCTCATTCATCCACGTCTGCCCTCTCTCTCCCTTGTCTGTCTGGAAAGATTATACAGAGAGAGAGCTCATTAACCTCTATACACCTCTGTTGAGCATTTGTCCCCTCCCCCACATTTATCAACATAATTGCAGTGGAGGATTACAGTGTCATGAATAAATGTCTAGTACCAGAAGTGCACAGCACGCATGAAACATCTTGTCTCAGGAACCTATCGGATGCGGACATAACAAACTGTTTTTACTATATGCAAATATACCAATGTAATAAAAAAGAAAAAATTCCCAGCAAATCTTAACGGATCAGAGAAATCATCTGTTACATGTCAACAACCCAACACCAACAAAAGTGATAGAATAACTGTCTCCCATTAACTTTCAACTCAGCAGCACAAGCAGTCACAGAACATCCACTACACAATGCTGCCTACTGCCATCTGACCAATGAGTCTACATGACCCCACTCAACCACCAGCATAGCCCATCCACTCTCTGTCCACAGCACCCTTTGCATATGTTCATAGCACACAGACTCTAATTGGAGATTGTTTCTATCAACACAGAAGAACCACATACATGAGGAGCATGCCAAACTTTAACACATGGCCCATCTCCTTTTGTTTACTGAAGGGATCATTACAATGTGGGTGATGGGGGTGAGGGATTAGTGAGCAGGAATGATGAGTTCACGCTCACAGTGGTACCCTAGGACTATCAGCGAGGACTAGAAAAAAACCTTTTTTAATTCCTCAGCACCATTTTAAATTAACAAGAGATTTGGCTGTCCATCCACCACCTTAAACTGTTCCCCCCTGTGAGTCTGGAATGCTTAATTCATTCATATCTATAGTCTACTTATTTTATCTATGCATCTGAAATTTTTTGCACTGCTTCTGATGTTATTGCACTACTTGTTTTAAAAAAAATATATTATTATTATGTTATCTGTTTGCACCAATCTACCACAGCAAATTCCTTGTACGTGAAAACTACTTGGCGAATAAAGAAATTCTGATTCTGATTCTGATTTAGCACATCTGCTCTAGATCACCTTGTGTGCCAAAGCCATGATGACTAAGCTAGCACACATATGGGCATTGGCACCAATATCTGCTAGCGAGTCTCCCTAGCAGATATTCCAGTTTGAAAGGCAGGAGGTAGGTCTGCTGGAGGAGATGAGTTTGAGGACTTCATCTGGGGAAAGAACAGAGACGGCAGGGAGTGACTTTAGGAGCGGGCTTGAAGATAGTTGGTAGAAGGAGCCTCAGATGTTGTCAACCCTCTTCTAGAAGTTGGCAAAAAAGTCTTCAGCAGAAAGAGAGGAGGGGTGAATGGGTGGAGGGAGGTTGATAAAAGATAGAGAAAGTTATCTGTGGGTTACAAGCACATGATTGGAGTTTAGACTAGTAGAAGGTTGATTGGTTTAGCTGAGGAGATAGAAGCAGAGGGAAGAGAGGGGAGATTGAAAGTGGGAGAGAGCTACCTCCTCTCAGCTGCCTGAGGCCTTGTACATTCAACTTGTTGGGCGACAGAATGCCACGGGGCAGGAGGAGAAAGATCTAGAGATCTAGAGGAGATGGGACAGAGAAGCATAAAAAGAGCATGAGAGAGCAGATCGAAATGTGGAGGTGGCAGTGTCAGTGGAAACTGGAAGGAGTCAGCAGGACGGAGTAAGGAGGAGACAGAGGAGGAGAGAGAGGAAGGACAGCGAGACCAGAGGTTATGCTGAGTTGTGATGGTGTGAGGTCAGACCAGTTAGTGGAGAGGGGAATGAAGAAGGAAATGAAATGGTGGTCAGAAACATAAGGAGAGGGAGCAGAGAAGTCAGTAGTGGAGCAGGCTCTAGAGAAGACCAAATCCAGCCTATTAGCAGCTTTGTGAGTAGGACAGGGATGCAGAGAGGGGGAGATCGAAAGAGGAATTGAAACAATATAATGTAATTGAACTTCTTTAGGAAGTGTGCTGAGAAGAGTGTCAAGTTCCTCTAGAAAGTCAACAGGCGGACCTGGGGGTTGATAAAGATGGGTTACAGTGACAGCCTGGAATTCAAATGAAAAAATATTCACAGACAGATGTGAGAGAGGAGGAACAAGACATTTCCACTTGGATAACTTGAGCAAACTTGTGCCGCCACCACCACGACCAAAGGCCAAGGAAAATGGCTGAAATTGCATGCAGCAGGGAGGGCAGGGGGTGTTGCCATGCTCTCAAGGAAGTACAGAGACAGGAGAGGACTGTGTTGACTGTGATGAACTCAGCTTTCTGGACTGCCAACTGACAGTTCCATGAGTGCAAGGTAATAAATAAATAATAAAATAAAGGTGACCTAGGGGGATAGATATGGTTAGATGCGGTGCAAAGATGAAGTTGATAGCCACACCACTAGGAACGGCGAGAGAAGTAGAGAACAGGAATAGAAATGAAGCACATGTTGTGGAGGAAGGAATGCTGGATAGAGAACAAGAAATGTAAAAGAAACTTGGCCTTCCTTGGACTCGACAGATAGACTCTTCTTGCGACTGGGTCTTCATAGCACATTAATAAGTTGCAAAAACTGTAAATAATAATCAAATTATCCATTTGAAAAATGAAATTTCTGAACTTGCCATCAACATGTTGCGACAGAAACCAGGATTCATCGGACCAGACGTTTTTCCAGTGCCCATCCGCTTCAAGGTTCAGTGAGTTGTGTATTCTGAGATGCCCTTCTGCACATCAATTATATTGTTATTTGCACACTTGCCTGTTTGCAAATGCTTGAACAAGTCTTGCCATTCTCCTCTGAGCTCTCACATAAGCATTGTGTTTTCACCCAAAGGACTGAAGCTGACTGGATGTTTTATCGCACTATTCTCTGAAAAAATCTAGACACTGTAGTGCATCAAAATCCAAGAGATGTTTGAACCCACGCGTCTGGCACCAATGATCAAACTGTAAATCACACATTCTAACATTTAGTCAAACAGTAACTGAACCTCTCAACCCTGTCTGTATGCTTTATAATTATGCATGTACCTAAGTGTACCTAATAACGTGGATACTGAGTGCAGGTTTTTGTGTGTTATGTATTTAGTTTTGTCTACATGAGCAGTGTCCTAATTGTGCATTGTAATATGTATTATATCACTTGTGTTTCAGTGAGAAATACATTTCCCACCCTGGAATCAGTAAAATACTACTACTATCCTTACTCGTATAAAAGATGCCCCTGCTTACACACACTGTAACAATGTGTAACACATGTGCAACATATGTAATTACACATGCATGGTAAAGACTACCTTTTGGAGACTGTGCTGCTAGGTGGAGTTTGAGTAATTGGTTGATCGAGTGCTTCCTCTCTCCTCTCCTCTCATCCCACTTCCATGAATTATTCTCAGTCAGCCAGGGGAGGTGATAGATTGATGCACTTATCCAGCTGCAGACCACTGGGAACCAGCATATTCTAAAAAGGGAAATCAGCAGTAGAGCCAGAAAATGCTCAGGAAACAGTCCATTCTCTGAAGAGTCCATTTCTTCCACCATCTCTTTGCAAAGTATTTCTATTTTGCCATCATGAGTTGTCACAAGCTTTTACAAACTTTCATTGCAGTGTGAAAATATAGTTGTGTCCAGGTAAGTGTTCATTCTATCCCACTTAGCCAATAGAGTTCTCAGAAGAGTGCTGCAGTGACATTCCACTAGGAAACCTAGATAAACAGGCTAAGACAAATGACACCCAGTAAGAACCATCTCTCTTCTCTAATCCCCCATGCCCTCAGTATCAGACATGATTGGTGGGGCTGGCTGCAGCAAGGCAACTATGGGAGCATGGGAGATCCTGGTGGGAAAACTCTTTACCATAATAATACCTAGTGCTATTTCTCTTCTTATCTGAACTAATGAACAAACTGGACAGGCAAAGATAGAGGTAAAGTGATCATTAGCTTATCCTGATACAAATGTCATTCCTCTGTAACCTGTCAATGTGTTTTGGTATACTTTACTCAGTGAGCACAAAACAAATGTTTCCATTAGCCAATGTGTGTGGATGAGTTGGCACCACCTGTGAGACCAGACCAAAATAAGAGCAAAGAGGGAATAGACCAGGTTAAATGAGGCAGTGGGCTGTTAGTGAGAAGTTATGCTTCATAAAGCAAAGGGGAGAGTAAACTTCTGCTCCATCTGCTTAGCTTCTCTTCACCTGGCTCTGTTGGGACACATGGGGAATTACCTCATCAGGCACACAGAGCTCTGTGTTGATACAGCCTCTGTTTCTGGCCTGTAAATAACTTGGTCGTCCCCTTTACTGCCTCTCCGGAGGATTCTTGTCGAGGAGTAGGAACAGAACTTTGTGAGACCATCGTGTCCAAGCATTGACCCTTGAATCTAATGAGTGTACTCTGAAATGGCATATTCTAAAATGGACTTTACCAACTCAAATGTGTAATGGAATGACGACACCATGCATCTATAAACGCTTCATCGTCCATGCCCTGAGTATTATGTTTGTAATGAAAATAAATGAACCCAGCTTTGTGGCCTCTTTGGCAGAGACAGTAAAGGCCTCCTTTAATGTGTCTGGTGGTGAGGAGGCACTGTCTGACAGTAATGAACTGTAATGCATCTCAGATGACCGTGGCGGAAACCATCACTTCATTCTAATAAAAGAAATCCTCTTGATGTCTCCTGGGAATTCAGAAATCACAGCAACAAAGGATCTTATTATCTACAGCCTGTGTCATGTGCAATACTCGAATAATATGAATGACAAAGGAAGTATTTAGACTCTTAAATTATGAAATGTTTTTTTATTTTCAATAGCTTATTAGTCACAGCATATAAAAATGAGAATATTGTCATATAAAAATAAAGTGACCCAGGATTGTCCATTCTGTACACGTCTTTACATGGAAACTGTGTCAGATGTAGCCAATGATATCTTTGCAGATTATGGGCTGTCGGCTGCCTGATTTCATGAGGGCTGCGAAGTGGTAGAAGTCTGTGTCCAGCTCATGAAGGCATGAGTGGGACTGATGGAAAAAGGGGGCTCTGGGCTGCGGTACCCCAACTGGACAGGACAGACGTTTGGGAGCATTGGCAGTCCTGTTAACACGAGAAGAGTCTGTGGACCTCATCCTCACTCTGCCCTCTACACTCTTGGATATCCCAGCCAGTTTCCTTCTCATGTTGACAAAGAAGCCTCTAGCCAGTCTGCGCCCAGAACTAGGCTTCAGTTCAGTGGCTTCAGGGCAATCTGGCAGGTCCATCCAATTCTGTATGAGGTCGGCAAAGCTGTTGTCCCCCAGAACCAGAGGTTGGCGGTTGCGTCCCCTGGTCAACAGGGAGTTTGTCCAGTCCTCTGGGTCACTGACTTCAAATGACGTCCACCTCTCTAGACAGGCGTCAGAGGTGGATTTGGGTCTAACGCGTCCACTAGAGGCCCTGTTTGTGCGGAGGCAGGCAGAAGAGGAGACCCGCACATTCCTCGTCCTCCTGAGAACCACCCCTTCATCCTGCCACGAAGCCTCGGAGTAGCCTGAGTCAAACTCCAGACTCTTCTCACTGCTGGGAGAGCCCAGGCCCAGCCTGAGGCCCAGCCGACTGCTTGTGTCCTCCTCCTCCTCCAGAGGACTGGCCAGACAGCAGGCAGAGTCATAGGTGCTGGCCGTGCTGGCGTCGGATATCCGCAGGCGTGTATGGAGTTCTCGTTGCAACGCTCTCTGCTGACAAGCACGTGCCACAGCAGAGTGGCGGGTTACGGCAGAGACTGGGGCGCTGACGGCAGCAGGGGGCTGTTTGGCTGCGGGGCAGGTTCTCCGTAGTTGTTTCAGGTCTTGCAGTGACCTCATCATATATTGCATCTGCTCCCGTAAGCAGTCCCCGGAGTCACGAAGACAGAGCTGTGGGGACAGAAGACAAAGGGTCAGACAACAGTTGGCACTAAATCACACACTATGGCACATCAATACGTACGGTCAGAGAGGGCAGTTGAATGGATGCCACTCACTGGGTGATTTTCAAAGCATTTCTGATAAACAGTTGCTGAATGTAGAATGGCTCTAATGACCACAGTTCTAAACACTGAGTGTAACAGGGATTGCTCTGTAGGGCAGGTCACTGTTTGTCATGTTTTCAAGTTTCAACTATCTATAAAAGAACACCTTTTCTCTTATTTTAATCTTGTAGCTCAGCCACAGAACACAAACTGCTGTTAGAAGAACACAATTCTACTATTGACGCATCTACAGTAAGCTGATTTATCTGTCAGTTAATTTATTGACCACACCAACATCAAGAGTGAACGCTAACCTATCGTCATTCACTCAGAAGTGACACCACTGCAAATCCATACAGATGTTATCAGAGAGAGATCAACACCAGTTTCTAGCAAAAACTCAAGTACATAGAGGGAGATGTAAGAGCAACTACTGGGGCAAGTAAAGGCTTCTACTGTGTACTGAGGAGAAACTGGGGCATTCTGGATCTTGGTTTAGCTACAGGGGGCCTGCCTCTTTAAGGGTGCAGCATGTCTGCATATGAAATTCAGCAGTGACACACTAAGGAACATAATACTCCCATTTCCTCTCTGACTCACAGGATCCCATGCTGATTGGTCAGAATCAACCAGTGAGCAGCGTTGGCTCACTCTCAAAATCAAACAGAGGATAAGAGCTCATGTGACAGTATGTGCGCCTTACAGAATATAAAGTGAAAAGGGAAAGATGGATTACATCCCATACATAAACACAGACTACTCAAACCTCTTAAATTGATTTAGTATAGAAATGCAACACTATCATTTCCAGACTGTGCTGCGGCCCTCCGGCTAAAAGAGCATGACACAGAGAAGCTGGCCTGACAGAGGTGAGATATGTTAAGACCATCGGTAGAGGAGAAAACCCCAACACAGGATACAGGTTCATTTGTGGGACTAGATGTCCCATAGCGGTCCCATCCAATACAACACAACATAAAGGGACAGTTCTTTCCTCCATTCACCTCAGTACCTGGCCTCTCTCCTCTGTGTCTCCACTGACCATTAAAGCATTTAGATCCAGTTGCAAGACCGTCTGCCCTTATTTGTTCTCATCATAACATAATAGATGTTGCAAGAACTTGAGAATGTACCCACAACAGATTTGTGTGCTGCAGGCAATAAAGCAGGAAATACTATAAACAATGGACAACTGCAAAAGCTTTCCTCACTCACCACAAAATGACACTGGACAACAATGAACCTGAACTGTTCGTTCCTGTGAAGCTTCCCCATTATGCTTCATAACTCTGAAACGACTCAGCTGTCATTAGGCTACATGATGTTTACTCCAACAAATGTAATGGTGAACTAATGCATGATGGATTCATAGGACACTGCTCCTCTATTCAGATTCAGTGTAAGCTGGTTCAACGTTTATCACTGTAATCTGTTTCACAGCACGCCAGATGAACAGTAACGCAGTCCCAAAACACAATGTGCCAAAGATAAAGAGCGCAAAATGTAAAAAGAGTATGATCAGAGAAGAAACCGAACTCACCATTTCTTTTCCTTTCATCTGCAAAGCTCAATTCCTGCAAGTAAAAAAAAAAAAGGGATCAGTTGTTGCAACTTTTAAAGGAAACATGCCTAGGCTACATGCGTTATTGAAGTAGGCAAGTAGACAATACTCACATCTAATGGAAATCATTAGTCCCGTGAAAAGATATTTCCCTGGTCTTTCAGCGGTGTTGGGCAGGCGAGAGTGTTAACTGTGCGGATCCCGTCCCGGTCCCAGCAGCTTGTACAGAGGCAGATGTGCTGAGTGAAATTTGGAGTCCGGTTCGCCCCCTTTAACAGCACCGCTTCCAGCGTCCTGTGTCTGAATCAGCCAATCCCAGCTCAGGAAGCTGAGCGAGGTCGTCCTCAAACCCCAGCTCTGTCTGCAGACACGCTTGAAGACAGATAGAAGTAGAACTGCAAGAAACGCGTAGAGATTGAAAGGTTACCTAAGTCAAGGACCCTCATTCTATGAAGGTTTTGTCTCCGGGACCCCTGCTTGGGAACATTTGTGTGGTCTGTCTATAATGAAGCTGGGGAAATAACAACTGAAAGAGTGAAACGTCTCATCAGAATATACTGTACCTTCCCTCATATGATAACCTCAAGTGAATGCAATTATATTGGAGAAGAATTAAGCCTAATTTTGCTGGGGACCTCCAGGAACCCTCTCAAGGATCCTTGGGGGTTCCTCAGGCCCCAGTTTGGGGACCAGTGCATTTCATGTCATTTCTGTCGTTGAAACTAGTGCTAAGATCACAGTGGAAATCATTAAATGTGTTTGTGAAGTCACTTGAGTTCATTTTGCATCATCAGGTTTAAATCTATGTAGCCATATCTCTCTATCCATCATTTTAATTGTATTGTACTCTGATTGCCTTTGTGTCATTAAAGCTTGGCTGCATGGAAATGCAGAAATGACACAATTTACTCATATTTTGTTTTTCTTTTCCCAGCACTTCTCTCTTACATGATCCTTCTATGGTCACAGCAGGATATTGTAAGGATACAAAGACCCAGACCTTTGCACTGCTTGTTTTTGGCTACTCATTGTAAGTCGCTCTGGATAAGAGCGTCAGCTAAATGCCTCAAATGTAAATGTCATAATCTGCAGCCTAATTGGGCATTGAGCCTGTAGCCTTGACAGTGGTTTGGCACTCAGTCTTCCATTCACACTATTCTGTGAATAGATGTTTATGCAAATCTGATGGGCTAAGGGGTATGCATCTGTTCAAAGCTATTGGGGAGTCGTCCAAATTTGATGGCCTGCTGTTCAACTGCAGATTTGTCTCCATAGCAAATCATCCGTTATCCTATAGGTACTTGTGGCATGTCCTAACCTGCTTAACCAACTTGACTTGCACCAGATTTGTATGGTGAATTCACTGTGAAATAGACATCATAACAATATGGTCAACTTGATCATACCTATAATCTACCAGTCCTAGATTTTGATGTAAACTATATAATCACACTTCTATTCTCATTTGACTCATTCTTTGTGATGTTGGACACTTAATGAGTTGTGCCTAATGCAGAATAACAAGCTCATGTGAATTTTCCATATATTGTTGAAGTCTCACATAATGTCTATCTAATGCTCACATCCTTATAGTGATGCTTTTCAGAAAAGGCTTTCACTTATATCAACATGATGTTTCTGGGGGGGGGGAAACAAACACCATTAAGGACGGTACCGCAGAAAGCCTCTACCTGTGAATTACCTTAAAATCTACCAGCCCATACTCTCCATATAACGGCTGCTGCCTGTCTGTGTGGCCATTCTACAGGCCCTGCATTAAGTAATTACACAGGACTGCTGGAAGTGGAAATGTGACTATTTCAATTTTCTACACAGACTGACCTTTATTCTGAGCAGCATTGCCTTTCAGAATTCCTAATGGATTTAATTACTGCATTTGTTGGTACTTGAACACAGTACATGACCATTATGTTCACTGCTTACTCTCCTTCCTTATTATATTTGATTATACAATCATACCGACATTTTGTTATCAGTTTTTTCTTGACATAAGAATCATAAATATTGCAAGACCAGGCAGAGTTGATGTGGTTGTGCCATTCTGGGACGGTTTGTTGACGGTGATCAGGGCAGGACACTCAGGTAACCAAGGCTGGGGAACGCACAGGACACACGTCTTGTTTTGTCCAGACAGTCTAAGTAGCCTGCTCTTCTGTGTCCAGCCTTACAGCTCAGAACTTCAAATTATGGGATTCTACAATATCCTCTTCAGTTTACTACTGCTGCCATGTTTACAGCTAAACATCTATATTGGTGAGTCCAATTTTAATGGTCAAGAAGTAAATTTCTGACCGCATCTGTGTTTTGATCAATGTTAGTTATTTCAAGAATTCATATACATATTAGTGCTATGGCCTAGAACAGTTACTGTATATATCATAGTATATTTGGGGTCATGAACAATTCACTACCAATCCAGAAATCAGAAAACTAAGACTCGAATGGATGATGGCATGAAGATATGAAATCTGGAGCTGGTCCAAGGAGAATGAATTAGCAAAGATGGTAATGGTGACTATAAGAGGAAACAGCACGAGTTTCTCAGGGAAAAGTTACATTCTACTTCATCATAGATAGAAAATACCATAAAATAAAGCTAACTAGTGTAAAAAGTCAAACCAATAAAAACTATCTTGAAAAAGGTTACAGCACACTCATAGCTTTGATGCATCAATAACTAATTCAAGACAACATTTCAACATACAATGTCTCCATCAAAGTTGGTTTAAATTATTGATGCATAAAACCTATGAGTGTGCGTCAGCCTTTTTTGAAGATGAGCTTGCAGTTCTACCAAATTGTACACATATTGACTGGACTGTCATAACATAAACTCTCATAAAATAACATATATGATCTCTTAAACTGAGTGATATGACCCATAAGTGAGCATTTGTCCTGACTGTTGGGGACACAAAAACTAACCCAGTTTTTCTTTGATTCATATGATTGCCAGGTGCCAGCTTTGGTCATTGAAACACTATACTAGTGGTTCTTTTAGCCAGTTGAGAAGGTGGGCTTGGTGGAGTTGTCCAGCCATAGAGCTGCAGCGGCGCCCTCTAGAGAAACTACTGCTGTAGAAAACTAGAACCACAATCACAATCGCTTTATTTGCCAAGTGCAATAAATGTACAGGAATTTGTCTTGGTGACATTGGACATGTCAACAACTAACATAGTAACACAGTACACACTGACACACATGGTATGGGGATAACAGGACCTCATATTCAATGCAAGAGGACAGTGCAGGACATACAATAGGTAGTGGACTAATACATATAATCACTCCACATATTAACAACAAAAGTATTCTATCACCTTGTGCATTCATATAGCATGACATGCAGTAGGTAGCTGCCACTGGTGAGAGTCCAGTGGTGCAATGGAAGAACATACCATGTTGTAGTTATACTGAACACGCTGGAAATGCATGGATGTTGTGGGCGTTATGGAGAATGTACAAAGTTTCTTAGCACCTTCCCATAACAACAAGATTACAACTTTTATGGCTCTTTTTCTATCAAGAATACCTAACAACACTGTTGGTTGGTAGGTGGGTAGGTTGTACTGTATCATCAAAACGTGTGTATCCATAGAATCTTGTGATTTCATTTTTAACATGCAAAACAAACCCATGTCCTTTCACCACTGTACCAGTAACACCTCTATCAATTTATTCTTGTCTTCAATTCAGTGGGCCAATCAGCGCCCACCCCAACAACTGCAATACCTACTACTGACATTACAACACCGGCTGTCACATGTGAGAGAATCTTATGTCCACTTACATAGAAAAATCATCAATAGATGAATGTACAGTTGAACATTTTAACAAGATTTAGTAGCGTTTATATATAGATTAATTCTGTATGGGTTATCTATTCTCTTATCGCAGTGACTATACCAACGACAACTACCATTACCTCAACCACCACCACAACAACTCCAGCCACAACTCTTAGCCCAGGTAAATATGACTATATTCATTATTCTGGGAGCTAACAGATCCCCTTGCTTTTCAGGCATTTTCCATTTGCTCTGATGTCCTCAGCCTCCACAGTTTTCTTTTAATGTATTAAACCCAGTATTCGACATATACTGCAACATGCTGCTTCTTCCATCGGAGTTCATCAGCCTCCCTGCCTCTGTGCTGGTGCTGGAGAGTGTTCGTCCCAGGAGTGTGTTCCAGGTGCAGAGCCCCGGCCCTGTCCCTGCTGTCCAGATCCTCTCTATCACTCCACACGATGACCTGTTTGAAACCCCCATTGTCAATCCTACCAACGTCTTGGGCATCTTCAATGTCCTGGTGAGTACAACAGACAGCAGTATCACATTTGAAAGCCATCAGTTTGATAATCTGAGGAGAAAACTCTTAAATGATTCTGATGGAGTAGTTGAGCATATCGCT
>OMLI01010656.1:731-11903 GCA_900302605.1 Rondeletia loricata
GCCGATACCGCTAGGGGAAAAAAAACAATTTAATCAACAAGTATGCATTCTTGAGAGAGACAATCATATTAACAAAATAACTATTAAAATAAAATCTCAATCATACTTTCTTACAAAAAAGGCCTAAGATCAAAATCTAAATTTAAACCCTTAGGTGATAAAGTATTAAAGGCCCTATATGTAAGTTGTTACTCTTACTGACACAGTATGACAGTGGCCATTAGGGGAACTGCAGTCAGTCTCTTACACGTGCTCCTTTCCGGTAAATTTGCCGCGAAATGTCGGCCCGAGTCCTCCACAGTCCTGCTCATACAGAGACTGAACGGCTGAACAGAGAGAGACAAGGCTGGTGTCATTAGTTCTCATTAGTTATGGAGAATTCACTCATTCAGAAGCATCATGCCCATACAGACTGAGGGGGCATGTGGTTATTGGTTACCAGTTACCTGGTGGTTTGAGTTAGCATGATTGACTTAAAATATAATACTATCAAAATCACCATGCATTGCCTAGAATCAGTCAGTTGATGTATTATTTGAATGCTAATTGTCCCTTCTGTTTGTCTCCAGGGTGAAAGACTGGAGCCAGAGCCAGTCCCTTATGTAGGCCTACTCATGCTGCATCCTAGGTGTCATTTGAAAATACAGCTATTACCTATTATTTTACCTGACATGTTTACTCTGTTTAGCCTACTATATATCTTACATGCTGAAATGTAAAAGCACTTTGGGCTATATTGTTTGTATGAAAAGTGCTATACAAATACATTTTATTATTATTATTAAAAACTAGTGGTTTTGAGTTGTGCCCCCTCAGATTTTTGCCTTGCATGATGCCCCTGCACTCATTGGCAATAAAAAACACAAAATGAATGTTAATTTCGGCCGAAAACTTACATATAGGGCCTTTAAGGGTAAAAATATAGAATGCCTCCCTTTTCAAAAATATGTTGTTGATGTCCCCTCCCCTTCTCGGGGTTTTCACATGTTCAATCCCAGTATATTTCAGTGTGGATAGATTATGCTTGAATGAGTTAAAATGCACAGCCACAGGATTCTTTTGATCATTAGTACATATGCTGCTTCTCTGAAATACGGGTCTTCAGACGTGTTCTTTCCTATCTAGGCCAAACCACAAGGACATTTGATCATGTAGATGACATTTATTGTGTTACAAGTAATGATACCCTTAATATTTAGCTTTTTACCAGAATGCGGATGAGTATAAGTTTGACATTTAAAAGTAAAATGACATTGTGCACACTGTGCACAATTACCATCTGGAATGGCCGATAGAAAGTGAGTAGGTCCTTTTGGTGGAAGGTCGGCTCTGACTATGAGGTCACGAATATTTGGAGCACGTTTGTAAACAATGCGTGGGGAATCTTTAAAAACGGATTTAAGATTAGGATCAGACTTCGCAATATGCCGGTATTGCTGGACAATCTTTTGAAATTATTTTCCCAAAGGAGAATATTGTATAATACAGAGGGAGCTTCCACCATTATCTGAATCAGACATTCACTTTGGCTGAATTTTTTTGAATCTATCTAGGCCTACAGCATGAATCCAGCCTTCCTCATATTTTCTATCCCTAAATCTTTCCACCATGTCATCACTATGTTTTTTGTAGGACTCGTCTGAACTACAAATGCGACATATTCTATTAAAATGGCTGATAGGAAGACTCTTTTTGAGAGGAGTTGGATGGAAACTCTTGCCATGTAATATTATGTTTCTGTCTGTCCGTTTTCTGTATAGGTCTGTTGCCAGTTTGTCTTGTTCTTTGATGATCAAAATGTCCAGAAAACTGATTTGTGAGTAATCATAATTAACCGTAAATTTAAGATGATGACTGCTTGTATTAAGAAAATATGAGAAGTCAGATAATTCTTCAATAGTACCTGACCAAAGGAGGAAGTTGTGATCAATGTACCTTCTCCAAAGACCAATATACTGAAAAAAAGAATTATGTGAAGAATTAAACACAAACTCATGTTCAAAATGGCCAACATATAAGGAAGCATCGTTTGGGGCCATATAGCTGTACCTTTCAACTGCAAATAAAAAGAGTCTTTGTACATGAAAACATTTTTTGTTAGAACCAATTTCATTAATTCTTTAATACAGTCAATCTTAAGATTCATATCTGAATGAGAAGACCGTAGAAAAAACTCTACCGCTTCAATGCTGCCATCATGTGGTATATTGGTATACAGTGACTCCAGATCAAGTGTGACCAATAACATATTATCAACAGGAAAATCAATGGTTTAAAAAATATTAATCATATCAATGGTATCTTTTACATATGAAGGCAAAGAAGTGACATGAGATTTTAGAAAGTATTCAACAAATGTAGATATCTTCTCTGTTAAAGAGCCAATACCAGATATAATGGGACCCTGTGGTAGTCCTCTCAAACTTTTTCTTTTTTATTGACTTTATCTCAGACTCGAGTTTCTCTTTAAACTGGGCACATTCTGTGAATAGCTCTTTAAGTGTGTCCTTGTTCAAGACATTTTCATTGACCTTGTCTCGTGTCTCCTGTGTCTGGTTACGTACCAGTGTGAGTTGGTCAGAGAGTTCTTGTATCACTAAAACCATAAGGTCAAACGAGCACTTGTTGGTGATTTCACACCACTTATCACAGAATGTGGAACTGATCAGGCCAACAATTGGGGACTTCTGAATCCGGAGGCCACAGGGAATCCTCTTTTGTCGTAAATAGACTTTAAAGAACTTGCAGTGAAACAAGACTTTTCCTCCATGCAGTCACATTAAGTGACTATTTACTTATTTACAATATCAGTAGTGATATTTTGCTGAGTCTAGGCTGACATAGGTCCCCGTTCATTCTGAAAATCTCAACACCTCGCAAATCATTTAAAAAATACTTTCTGAAGCTGATGCTGGTTGTTGTTGGCTTCGGTATCGGTGGTGGATGGATTCCCACCGGACATTTTACATCTCATTCAGAGAGCGTTCCCATTTCAAAGTGAATATTCTTTTGAACGTAGAAGAGTTTAGGATCACTCTTGGGCTATACACTACCTAGATTGATCATTATGGACACCTGATTGACATACAGTGAAAACGGACAATTTGAGTTCAATTTCCAACATTTTAATTGAATTTGGAATATAATTGACAGTATGGGATGAAAACACACTGTCAACGTTCATTTGAGGGTAATGTCTTCTGAAATCCATTATACCATGGGGGGGCAATGCCCTCAAATGAAGCTGCCAGTCTATACTTTCAGCCCATTCTGACAATTCCATTCCAGATTCAATTAAAATATCAGAAATTTAGACCTCAAGCTGTCCATTTTCTCTGTATGTCAATCAGGTGTCCATAATGATTTGTCTAGGTAGAGTACAGTGGACATAAAAAGTCTACACACCCTTATTGAAATTGCAGGTTTTTGTGATGTAAAGCCTGAAATCAAGAAATATTGTGTCAGACCTTTTTCCACCTTTAATTTGACCTTGCAACCAACAAAATTCAATTGAAAAACAGTCTTTTTGAATAAGTATTAATTTTGCACAACTGGACTTTGCAATTTTAAGGTTAAGATAGATGCCATCATGAACACTAGTATGCACCAAGATATTTAAATAACAAAATAATGTGCCCCCCTCCTCCATTGGGAATGATCTAAACAGGGATCTATGTTTTTCACTTGAATCTTGTTGGTTGCAAGGTCACATTAAATGTGGAAAATGTGACACAATTTGTCTTGATTTCAGGCTTTACATCACAAAAACCTGCAATTTCAATAAGGGTGTGTAGACTTTTTATATCCACAGTACATACAGTGACTAACTCCTTCAAATGTAGGTAATGGCAGTTCATGTAAGAAAACTCTGTGACTACAAACTTTCATGTCAGTGACAAAGCTGGCACATTACTGATGTTATACTGATGTGAGTGTTAAAACAAACTAAACAGGGCCGGTATCTACAAAGCATCTCAGGAGTGCTGATTTAGGGATACTGGTCCTTTTTGGGTTGCAAAACTGTTGTCAAAAATGTGTTGGATGTTTCTATTAATAACAAAGATTGATGGGAAAAATAAAAAGAACATAATGAGAACATTGAAAATCATGTCACTCTTGATTCTTTTTTTATTATTATTTTGTTTTCTATTGATATTGACTACTTCTAACTTCCTATTATACTTCACTTATACTTCAAGTACATTTACTTGATTTTTTCGAGGCAATCGGTTTGCATGTTTTTTTCAAGTAAAGTCAATGAGTTCGATTTTACAGCGCTAACAAATTTGCGTATTTCATGTGTATTCGTATTTTTATGCTTCGATGGTTGGCATCATAACACCTTCAGGCTCTTTTGGCTAGTCAAGCTGAGTGTCAGTCATCGGTCCCCTGAGTTTGCCAGTCCATGGTGAGAGAGCTCCCTGTGCTGATGTCATCGCAGCAGTCCTCAGCATCAGAGAAGGAGGACATGTAGTGGAGACCAGTCACTCTGTGGTAGCCTCCCTGGAGCGCTTCTGGGTAGGCAGTGAGCTCCATGGCCCTGCGGCCGGACCTATTCACTGACACATTCCACATGTCAACCAGCAGCGAACACATGGCACAGCCCATGACTGTTTGGTGGGTTCAAACAGGTTAGAAGACGGGTTACAGAATCATGCACCCTCATAAAGTCTTCAACATACATGTGGGGACACACAGAGCAGTCACACCCTCTGACAGATATACAGACAGACACTAGTAATACATGTTACTCAGAGACAGACAGACAGACCGATAGCCACTGCAGGTGACACAGGAAGACAGACATCACTAATACACACACCTAAAGTATATATATCTCAGAGTACTGCAGTCTGACTCAGGCTTACATGTAGTTACTGAGTATATGCGAGTGCCTGTGAGCAAGTCTCTCCCGGGAATGTGTTTATGCGAGTTTTCCTCCTGTCAGAAGCTTTGCATGCAGCGCAGAAAGAGAGAGTGTCTGGGAGAGGAAGGTGTAGCATGGAAGTTTGAGAGGAGGATGAGTTTCCTCGTGTTTCCAGTGACCGCGGACCACAACAGTCTCACATCCAGCCCCGCCTGCAGGGCCCCTCAGGGGTTACCATGAGGTAAAAGGTCACAGTCATAACCAGGCGTTATGTGTCTCTCAATGTGTCTTCTGTCTCTCAGAACTGCCAGACACGCAATCTAAATATTTACAGAGTTTGTTTTTTGAAAATGCACCGAGAGAGGGTTCACA
Source organism: Rondeletia loricata (assembly GCA_900302605.1). Classification (NCBI taxonomy): domain Eukaryota; kingdom Metazoa; phylum Chordata; class Actinopteri; order Beryciformes; family Rondeletiidae; genus Rondeletia; species Rondeletia loricata. Next base: position 5,971 of record OMLI01010656.1, read on the forward strand.
GAAAGGAGTTGATTCAGTGCATCACACTCTGTACACCCAGTCTTCTCCCAGTCCAGGACACAACTCATCTGGCGACTCTCCTCAGAGTACACTGCGGCACGTAGCTGCTGCTTTAGCTGTGTGCAGGCTCATCAGGCCCTGTTCATACCTGTTGACAGGTTGTTTCAATTTGATAGTGTCTCCTGCATCATATGCAGTTATCCTCTATCCAGCTGATGAGGTTTTGATCATTGTTGTATTTGTGTTGTGTCTTGCTGCGTCTTGTCTTCAATGAGACGTTACCCGGTAATGGAGCCTGAGGAAAGAAATGGGGGGGGATTTAAGGTTTAGTAGTGCTTCATATATCAGTGAGCTACAATGTTAGTGGCAATGTAATACAGGCATCCAATTGTCACTCTCCAAGAGACAGATTATGAGGACAGGTACGCCTTGTGCATCATTGCAGCAAACATCCCTTTTAACTTTCTGCCAAAAGGAGTACTACCTATAGTGCTGCTGTGAACATGGCAGGGAGGGGTAACCAATGCATACTCTCAGCTAAAATGGGTAAATCACTCAAGTGTGCGTAATCTGGAACATATAAAACGCATGCCTAAACCTACGGACAAAACAGAGGTTCTTGTCATTGGCCCCCGAGCCCATCGGCAGACAAATTAAGTGAAACCTGGGCTCACTAATGGTTAATACCAAGCCTGTATTAAGGAATTTAGGTGTGGTTTTTGACCAAAGTTTTAATTTTGAACAGCACACCAAAAAACTAGCTCAGTCATGTTTCTATCATCAAAAATAAGATCGGTCTTGACATTTGAGGACGCAGAGAGAATAATACATGCCTTTGTTTCATCACGCTTAGACTGCTGCAATGCTTTAGGTATTAACCAAAAGTCTTTGGCTCGCCTTCAGATCATACAGAATTCTGCCGCTAGGCTTTTAACAAGAACAAAACGCACGCCTCATATTACCCCAGCGCTGGCCTCCCTACACTGGCTGCCTATGAAATTTAGAATTGATTTAAACTTTTTATCGTACACGTAAGGCATTGCACGAGCTGGCAGCGCTATACATTGCTGAGTTGTTGGTTCCATATACCACAGCAAGGCCGCTCAGGTCCTCAGATCAGGGATTTCTGTCTGTTCCAGAGTCTAGGGTCAAATCAAGGGGTGATCGAGCCTTCGCTGTGTTTGCTCCCAGACTCTGGAACAGCCTTCCCTCCTGTATTAGATCCGCTGAATCAGTTTCAGCTTTTAAATCTAATTTTAAAACCCATTTTTACAGATTGGCCTTTCCCAATGTATGATTTTATTGTACTGACTGTTTATTTTCTACTTGTTTCACTTTTATATTTGTACATTTAATATCCATTATGTTTTTTGTTTTTTTTCTGTCTTTTGACAAGCACCTTGTGCTCTTAGCTAGAAAGGTGCTCTATAAATAAAATGTATTATTACTATACTAGACAGAGATCACTTCCACAGCAGTCGCTTCAGGTCATTCATTTAATTACATACTCATGTTTCTACAGACACACGCTGCTGTAGGGTTGTCTGGTATGTGAAAGCCGGGAAGCTGCTGTACAGTATGAACATCTGTGAGCACTGTTTACTTCATTTTTATGAAATTAGTTATAGGTGTTGCGCTGCTTTACTAGTCCATCCGAAAAACCAAACATATCTAGGACAACAGTTAGGCTGCAGAGGAACCTGCGCAATGGAATTGTCCTTCCACAGACAGGCTGTACTCGCATTGACAGACATTTCCATACATAATTACCAATTATTCCAGTTCATTAGAACAGATCACAACTTGTCCTCCCAAACTAGACTGTCTGACCTTCTGTCTGGATAATGGCATCATGCAAAGCTGACTGGCACACAGAGAGACATTAGTAGAAGTGCCAATAATGTTAATCATCAGGCTGGGAAGGACAAGTGGTCTGCTGCTGCTTGCCACACCCATCCTATCCCACTGAAGGGACATAGCATCCCTGTCAAAGCCAGCCTCAGATCTTTCGTTATACACGCCTTCACACTGTGGACGGATGCAGCAGCTGCAGTTGCATGTGTGTATATGAGAGGGAGCACATTCATCTAGCAGTCTATCCCCTGAAACAGAGAAAGGCAGAATTGTATTTTCTTTCCTCTTACCTGCCCTGTACAGTGTGCTACTGCTCCTGTCTCAAAGGACGCTCAGTGTGTGCGTCTTCTCCTTCCTCCTCTCTCTGTCTGCCTCTGTCTGGGCTAGCTACATACGCCACAGCATAAGTAGGGGACTTGAGGAGATGACATCATAGCTGCCCACTTTCTCTCCCTTTCTCTAACTAAAACAGATAAACGGTATCTCTCTCTCTTTCTCTCACACACACTCACTCACTCTTCTTCTCTCTCTCACACACACACATAAGCATATTTAGCAATGTTTTATCGATGGATGAAAGAGTGACACAAATACAATGGAGGGATGGGTCCAATTAGATTTTTTACCCAGCATGCATTAGGGGGTCAGTGCCCGTCTGATCTTCAGAATTACCTATTGATTACAGCATTACTCAAACACAGAGATGAGTACAGTGATGCTGCTGGGGTTGTAATAATCCAGATAATAAGTGTCGGGGAAAGCAGTGATGGAGGGAGAGTGTGATTTTAATAATTAAACACAATATTGTTTGCCAATTAAATATGGAGGACAATGCTGGCATATCTGGACATGTAGCCTTTTTTTTTCATAATAATTATTTTACTGCCAATGGTTGCGGAACATTTTGTGTCTGCCTTAGCTCATTATGAATGGGGTAATATGTTTGAAGCAGAGTAACAATTACTTTGTTTCTGTTTTCTTGCCATTTTCAGTGCCATCCAAACACAGCCCTCTAGTTCTAATGAAACCTTTTTGAAAAATAAAACCTGTCAAAAGGCGTGCAAATGAAAGACCAGGCATTTTTAATCATGTAACCAGTCATGAGTAATTACATCAGTTATACAGACATTCAAACATCCCACTGAATTTAGATCAACCACGTCCCATGTTATCACAGCCTCATCATTATGATGACCACAACAGCCACACACTGTAAATGTAGGGAAAACATAAGTCAATTAAGTCCTGTTATGCTTTCTGATGCATGAAGAGTGACGTGATATAATTGATTGATTCTGCCCAACCACAGCAATGCTTGTATTTTCAATCAGCGGAACATGAAATGGAAATCTGACACGCATAGCTACAGGTATGTACTGTAACACAAGCAAACATGAATTCAGAGGTGGGGATAATAAGACATCATCATCATTGAACCTTTCTAAACATTGCAATATAATATGCTGCATTGCACCAGTCTCTGCTGTACGCAGTCCAAACTCTTCAGTGTGACAGCTGTTCAATACCTCGTTGATGATGTAGCTGAGATTGCACATACAAAGAGTTTTCTTCTTTTTTCATTGCACTTACCCAAAAGAAAATTAAGAAACTAAACATAGCCTAAACATTCCCATAGAGTGAATATTTTCTATTGTAGATACAGCCTGGACATGTACAACAACACAACAACAAAGAGTACAAAAACAGTTTTCTTAAAACAAAGGGACAAATCAATATTTTAGCTTATTAAAACAAATGAATAGATGAACCGATGGATGAACAGCTTGAGCTGGATTGAACGGTCTCAGGTGTTTTGGGTTGTAGTTTGGTCAGCTTGTTGGATTCGTTGTCAGGGGAATGTTTCAGCCCCTCTATAGACTACTGCACTTGTGAATATCTGAGCAGATTTGATAAATGTAAGCATGTTGCAAAACTTCCTGTTGGACTTTATAAGAGATAAAAGTGATAAAGTGGATCTGTCTTGCTTATTCTAATCCCTCTCAGATGTTCACGAGTAAAAAGGATCTGCAGTTGACTTTGAACATGCCACATCTTTTCACAATTTCAGTCCACTGCACCAAATATTTCGAAAGCAAACTCATGACACAAAATGACCAATAGAAGACTTCAATTGAAACAACAAATCTCTCGTTTAGGTTAACAAAGAAAGAGCTAACACTGAATCTAGGTAGTATAACAAGAATTCATTTTGATTCTTCATCTTTACGTCGAGCTTTGTTGTATGCAAACAACTTCAAAGACATGTTTACATCCTCTAATTAATGGCCACGTTTAATAATTCAGTTCAAAGGAACACCATTTAGACATCATCCTCCTGTTTACATAAATAATTTACCATATATCATGTACCTTAACGCCACAGAGACGTGCCGTGGAGAGGATCATTCTGTTGCATTTGGAAAAACCCCACAGTCATCTTACCGGGTTAAACCATTCTCAAGAAATGAATCTCTATGACAAGTAGGACTGTTTCAACAGGACTGTTTCAAGTAAAACAAGGAGACATATACTGATCAATATAACTTTTTCTAGTTCATCACTGAATAAAATACACACACCTGAATTCACCACAAAACGTGGGAAAAAGTCAAGAGGTTGAATACTTTCTGAAGGCACTACCCATGTAAGATGACTGCCTGGGGATACTTCATGACATTTCCTGTCTGTATTTGAGATCTCAATGCTCGAACGCTCCCACACAAAAACAGAAAAAAATAACAAAAAAAGCACAGTGTTCATTCATATTTTCAGTGATTTGGTATTCAAAATTACAGGTTTTTGCAAGCAATTCCTGTTTCCCATTCTACCTGAGGAACTGAGTAACACCTATCCATCAAGGCCTCAAGATGTTGCTGTCACTTATTTGTATTTACACCTCTTGTGGCCGATCAAGCTAGTCACACTTTAGCAGTAGTATTTATCAGAGTGGCACTCATAACCTGTGGAGGTTTTTCTGCGCCACCCTAATAATTATTAACTAGTTCAGTTTCAGTGAATATTACCGATTAATTAATAGATGTATAAAACCAATTAATAAAGTCATTAGTTGATGTTGAAATGACAATAATTATTTCATAATTTTGTATTTAATGAATTAATTAATTTCTGAATTTATCCATTTCACAATTCTTTTGTCTACTGCTTTACTATTTACACTTCCTGCTTGGCCCACACTTTATTTTTTAGACAACTTTGTTAGATAACATGCAGTCAGTGTTCTACCCTAATATTAATAGTACTAAGTAATAAGAGTACAACCCAGTGAGAAGTAACAGGAGCTCCCATTGGCCAGCTGCTGGTCTGTGGATTCTCCCTCACACTACCTGCAGTCAGTAGGCTGTAGCATGTTGCTAATGCTAGCAAGCCAGCACAATGTCAGGGACGGGGATCACAACTTTAGCCTGGTCACATCCTGACCATGTGCCATCACAATCCTCCTCCAAACCAAAAGGTAGTTGACCAGCAGGCCAACAGCTGGCCAATGAGGGCTCCTCTTACTTCTCTGTGTTGTACTCTATTATTGTGTCATTTAATAAAAAAAATTAAAAGAGTCATCCAATAATAAAGTGTGGTCAAAGCATAACGTTTAAATAGTAAAGCAGTTTGTGAGATGGAAAATTTATAGAATAACACATGGAGGTGTCGTGCGCCTAATTCAACAAAACATCTGTGATGAGAGGAGACCACTTGATAATCCCAGTGATAATGATGGATGGAACAGCTACTCCTCTTAGAAAGTTATTTTCTGGTCCTTGAATTAAATCATCCGGGGAAACATGCTCATTACACAACCTTATATCACGTTTTCTAAGGACGAGTAAAGGTGCGTTTGCATCCCGGTAACGCATGGCTTGAAGCAAAGCCATGTACAAATCTTGGTTGTATAGTGGCAGTCTATGAAACGATTTCCCGACTGCGTCCGATATGGCACATGTGCGCATATTGCAGGGATATAGTACGATACTTAAGCAAGGGACATTAGCGACGTTGTTGCTAGTTGCTTCTTCTTGTTTTTGTCAGCTAGCTCTTGTGTTGTGTTTGTGAAGTTGAAACCCTCC
>OMLI01010669.1:3241-13268 GCA_900302605.1 Rondeletia loricata
CAGCTCCCTCCCCCCCCCCCCCCCCCCCCCCCCCCGTCTTGCAAGGAGACATTCCTTGCAAGACGGTTGAATGGCAGCCCTGTTGCAGGTCAGCCGAGGCGGCAGCAACAGGCGATTTACTAGGTCCCTGCTGTGTGGAGCTGTGACCTGGCCTCAGAGCAGCGCTCCCAGGTGACAAATAAAACACTAACCCTCACAGGAGTGGGACTTTAGACTCCACAATGCTAATTCAATACAATGCTTCTAATTGTAGTTCAGAGTGGCTAGCATGATCCTCTGCCAGCCATTCAGAGGGTTACTGCTAATTGGGAAATAAATGTGTGGTAAAAGAGTCTGGGATGAGGTAGTCAATGTGGAACCCTTTAAATGGCCACTTACAGCGTATTAGCTACATTCTTACAAAGCATTGTTTGATCGGAAAGGGTTCTCCATTTTCTCTTTATGGTGTTCCATTAGTTTATGTGTTTTTAGCCGGGCATCGTGAGATGGCCAGGCTCTAAAACCTTCGAAAGCCCGGCCATTGTTGAACTGCGCATGCGCGAGCCCGGCCATTGTTGAACTGCGCATGCGCGAGCCCGGCCATTGTTGAACTGCGCATGCTCGAGCCCGGCCATTGTTGAACTGCGCATGCGCGAGCCCGGCCATTGTTGAACTGCGCATGCGCGAGCCCGGCCATTGTTGAACTGCGCATGCGCAAGGAAAAAGAGAGACATGTGACATGAGAAAAGAATCACAAGGCTGACATTACTTGCTGATTCACATTTCTTATTCCCAAGTTGTTTGTAACCCTGTAAAACATTTCAATACACTCATTTTTCACTTAAGCTATTTAGAATAACACATTTTAACAGCATTTAGTTAAATTATGCTATATATTAATAAATATGTAGTCACCATAATCTTATCAGTGTTTTCAATCCAGAACTATGCGTTAAATTATTTTGGGCACAACTGATTTATAACTAAGCTCATATATTTTCAAAATAAATGGTTCCTATTCTGGCCCAAAAGGGATTTTGACCTAGAAATAGCAGTCCCATTATAGCCTATATGAAAAAATTCCATTACTACTATTTTGAAGGCAGTATGTCATGTTGAAATAATACCAAACTGATGTGCCCTCAATTGCAAGTTTGTGACATCATATCGAGGGCTAAAATATTGTGGGCCACCAATATGACAGATGGTCTATAAAGGGAGACTCAAGCACTGCTAGATAGCATTGGTTCCAGCCTGGCCCAACATGGTTTCCTATCTCAAATCAGGGGCCAAAAATGCTCCTGTGAGCAAGCTGCTGGAGCTTTTCAAGCATTACATGGGCCAGGCAAACTACAACTCTTTAGGGTCAAAAGGGATATTTACCCTACAAGGAAATAGAATTGGCCCTGGCCCAAAGCATATTTCATGCTGTTCTGGATGGCTGATAAGATGGATTCTTATTTGCTCACCAACACTTTGTCAAAGTTATGCCATATTGTTGTGCTCACAGTTGTTTGTCACATATCCAGGGTAAAATCTTTTTGGGCTCCAATATGACAGATTCCCTGTCATGTGTTATAAATCAGTTATAAATCAGTGTTATAAGTCAGTTGTTGCATCAGTGGCTCAAGTAATTATAGAATTGTGGACTGAAACACTGATTAGATTATAGTGGCTCCTTATGTCATAGGAAAGGCTGACAAAATGTTTTTCATGATGAATGCAATACACTTCCGTCAATAGTGACATGAATTTCAGAATCTTATTTTTAGAAGACTTGACATAGTCTGTAACAATGTGTTCAACATATCACATACTGAACTCTGTAACTTTTTCCTCTGAATACATTTTAAATGAGCTACTTTTTACCTTGACTTATGTAGATTTTTACACCAGAAATGTTACAAAGTGAGTCTCCAATTCAACCACAATAAAGTCCCAGAAAGCCTTGCATGAGTACATCACAGATTAGAGTGTAAAACAATGAAATAGACTTCTCTAATCTTCTGTCCAAGATCATGGACCGTCTGTGTCCTGTAATTGCCAGTTGACATCACCTCCCACATTTAACAGGTGATTATGGGACGAAGGCAACCAATTAAAAATGTATTTTAAAATGTAAATTAAATTCTTGTGAATTCTATTGTAGGCTGGATGTCCAGATTAATAGATTCGCTTGAATGGGAAAAGGGTATGTACAGGGTTATCTCCATCATTACCCAGAGAAGATTGTTTTTTTTCCATTTTTTTTATAATCTACTGGGACATTGGAAACTGCCACAGTTTTCAACTGTGATACTGGTTGTAAAACAGTCCCTGGCAAGCTGTCTCCTGGATCAAATGGGCAGGTTCTCAGCATGCTATCAGCACTGTTAACTCTGGCTGTAAACCAAGCCTCCCAGGAGGTCAGAGGTTGAAATGTTTGGGCTTCAGAGAGACGCCATAGGTTGAGCATGGCCAGGATTTAATATGAAGTCTGACACACAGTTACCGCCCATGAATTAGTGACCTCTACTGCGATCCTGGGAACCCCAATCCACCTCAGCTTGAGATCCACACTAACTTAAGAAGAGGAAGTCCAGATGTAGATCATCCAGGCATGGAGCATAGGTTATTATGAGGCTGAATCACGCTCTGGAAATAATGATAAGGTCACGTGATTGTGAAACGTACGACCTTTCCTTTTGGCACAACAGGAAGAAATGGCAATGTTTTTTCTTTGGAACAACTGATGATATATTCACTCTAATGGGTAACAGCGTAGTGAGAGAGGTGACGTTGGGTGGCTGAATATGATATCACATCAATAATGTGGAAATGTGTCCCATCTGTGAGGTGTGTGTTTGAATTACCCTGTTCACACAGACTGGAGAGAGAGTGTCATGCCGCTCAACGGAGCCACCCAGTGAACTGTGTTGTGTTTCTCTTTATGCGAGTTAAGGTGAAAAGCTCTCTCTTTGGTTCCATGAATACTCAAGGATCAGAAGAGAAATAAAGTTACATTCAGGGGAAAATCGGACAAAGAATTGCGCTGATAGTATCTATAAATTATTGACAGAATTGTTTCTGATGGCTACTAGAGGGCCCATAGTAGTGTTTGGCTCTAGTGAAGTCTCTGCAATGACAATAGACAGAAACAGCAGAACAAATACCAATGAAGCAGACATAAACAATATGCCTGAGTAGCTTCATGAATACCAAGAATGCCATCTGGGTCAGTGCAAATGATAGAGCGCTGAGAATAGAACGTTCCATTAAGTTAAACAGGAACTCCACCAGACAGGGTGATGTTGAGAGGACAGTTTCAATGAAAAGCACAGAAGTCAAGCTGTCTGAGATGCTTAAACGATAAGCCATTGCGTCAGCAGAAACATGAAAGTGCCGTAGCGCTGCGGTGAAAAGAGTGCACTTCGCTGTGTGCATCCTAATTGAAGGTCGCTTCAAATGAATGATTTCCTTAAAGAGATTTCACTAACACCTAGATAGAGACTTAAAGCACCCTCGCTCTTGTTCCTCATTTGGCAAGCGGTTTTGGCAGGCACCTCAGTACACTGCACCCTCCAGTGTGGTCCAGATGATAGAGAGAGAGAGGGAGAGAGAGAGAGAGAGAGGGAGGGGAGACGTATGGGGGAGAGGGGAGGATAAGCCGTCTGTTATCAGGAAGTGGGAGCAGCAGCCATTACCTGAGACATGCACCTGCTGGTTCAGTGTGTTCTCACTGAGGATGTACCGCCCACAACGGTACATCTGGATACACTCGGAACGTGGAGGCCAATTACCAAAGTATTAAAGTGCTATTGCGTGGCATCATAGAGATTTGTCCGCACAGCGCTTTATGATGGCCCATAGGCTAATTGTAACACATCTAGAGGCCAACCAAACCAAGCATAAGATACCCTACTACCTGTGCAATTACACACTAACTATGGAGGGTGACATTCATACACTGTTACATGAGAATAATTGGCTCGTAATTACAAAGTAGAGCAAAACATGGTCAATTTTATCTCATGGTCAACTCTATACAGAACGCAGCCAATCAGTCTTTCAAAGGATTTAGTATCAAATAATATTTCTGCAGGGACTGATTGCCCTCCGGTCTCAGTGTGCGACTGAGCCCTATAGATGAGAGCTATTGTAGGGAGCGTTAATACAAACCAGATGTTAAGCTTGTGTCCTCAAAATGAATGGGCCTATTGGGAAACCAAGGCAAGTCTCAGGGGACATTCCACTGGAGGCTAAGCTGATTGGTTCATATTGAAACAACATGGCCAAGATAAACTGAGATTTCAAGAAAGGGGGTCTCTGGACGCTGGAGTCTAAAATAAATCGTTAGGGCTAAAGGAGGAGCTTAGCTCATCCTCTAAGGAAAACAGTGAGTTTTGCAAGTGACTGACACACATGATGACTGTGGCGCCAGGCAACCTCAGTCTACAGCCCAGTTGTGGGCTGCATGGGAAGTGGAGAGCATCAGGGGCCATGCTTCCTTTGTGCTGATGTCACAAGGCTGCAGGGTATTACTTTTTCCAAATTGTTATATTTATTTTCCCCTCACGACTTGACTGCTTTTGGCAAGAAGAAAATTGAACTCAAATGGTCTTGTAAAGACAAAGACTTGCTCTCTTGATCACAAATTCAAATACTCATTCATGCAATCTCATGTCTCATGTAGCTGATAATACTACTTATCTTGATCGATTTACTTTTTAACTATCATCTCCATTTGCTTTTTTCAGCAACTAAAACAGGATTGTCACTTAATACAGTTCTTTATCATAATCCTGCCATATTTTCTGGCATCTTGGGTGACAACAATTGAACAGACAGAGGCGTGATCCAGCAGGCCTGAAAGGATATTTTATTTAACTTTCCAAAATCAATGTGTTTGCAGACTCTCTCATTGTTAACAGCAGCGAAGAGACATTCTCAACTCAGGAAGTGTCTCTGTGGCCACAGTGCAGCCTCAAACTCTCTCCATAAGACTGTCCTCCCCTCTCTCTCATGTTGCCCTGAATGGTCCTGACTGTGCTATCACAACAAGGCTCGCTGCTCTACGGTGGAAGTCCAGTCATTAGGGCCACCTACTGTATATACAGCCTCAAAAGACTGGAGGAGGGGGAAAGGCTCTCAAGGTCACAATAGTGGTATTTTAAATTAGCATTAGCCAGTCATGGAGGTAATTGCTGGTGCCATGTCCTCCGGTACTCTGAGATGTCGGGCTTTACAAAGAAAGATCTAAAAAGAGAAGCACGCTTCCACACAATAGCTGGAAAGCAGGAGTGCAGCAGTGCTTTCCTCTGTCGGTGGGCTGGCTGGCCTGTTTTGTAAGCACTTCCATCCTGTGAAAGCCCCTGGTAGACCTCCACCTGCTAGCTAGCCAGTCTGCTGCAGCTCCTCAGAGAGGGCGGCGCCTGTGAGCCAGCCTCTCCCCCTCATTTCACTGGCGCCAGCGCTCAATGGGCCCTGCACTTTGATTATTTGTGTTAACAGTTAATTTAGCACCACAGACACATGTGCCAAAGCTGGCTTCACTTCCTCATGCATCACCAACAAATGTGACTTTTATGAGTTCCTTTTCACAGGGCCACCCCCCCTCTCTCCTCAGTTCTCGCCTCTCCACTCACTCTCTAACCCTCTGCAGACCGACGCCCCCACCTCACACCCCCACCCCTGCAGCCGCCACCTCCACTCCTCCTCTTACCTCTCCTCCTTCCCTCCTCCCCTATCTCATTTTCCGAACCTCCCGCCTCCACTTGCTCGCTGGTTCGGTCTTAATCTCTTCCACATCTTGCCTGAGAGAGTTATTTCTGGCTCCTCTGTTCCCGATGTTTGCATTATCAAGAATACATTTCATGTCAGTTTATGGCTGGTTAATACCACAGAGACTCATTCTTAGGGAGATTTGTACTGCAGTTGACAAGAATGCTTATCCCCCAAAAGAAGGCTCTGTCAACATTTAGTAACAACTTTTTCCATTCGGATCAGAGCTCACAAAAATAACTACTAAGGGGGAATTAAAGAAATAAGTGTTTCATAAGCCCACTTGAAGTCATAATTACAGGCCACAGAAAATGCAGACAAGTCTATTGGAATAGATGACTACTGGTTATAATACGAGTAGATGATCCAGACCGCTGACTGAGGATGACCACTGTACAGAGCAAAGCGTTCCAGATATGAAGACAAAGCTGAGCTGACCTGCACTTTTTCAGCATTAGGTGACGAGACATACAGATGTAATCTGCCTTTATTAAAATCTCTGAGTGCAGCCATAGTCTCAACGGTGGTGGGAGAGGGAGCTTGGAGGACTATGTCAATGCCTAGTTAGCTATGACACTGATACTTACAGACTGGGAAAGAACAGTGCTGAGAGAGCACAAACTAGCCGCACACAGATGAGCTCATGCCAGGACTATGCAAGCAGAAGGCCACAGGAGCCATGGAAATATTTGGACATCTTTTTTGCTCCCCTGCTTGTCTGCAGTGTAACCCAGTGCATCATCTTTTATGGTTAAGAGGCACGTTTTCAAGCGGCCAGAGGCAGAACCTTTAAAGGTTGGTCTCGCATGTTTTTTATTGTGCGACTGCATTTCAACCACTCAGCATGAGCAAACTGTGACCGCTTCCCAAGGCCGCAGATTCTTCTTCATGAATTCTCCGGCCGTGCCATGTTGTCTATCACAATATGAACATTGATTCATGCACAATGTTCCAAAATGGCATGACCATTGTAAGCTTGCCTGTTTTCCATCATACGGAAAAGGTCACTGTGAGTATCCTGAAGCACTGTTATGTGTTTTTACTGTGCCGTAATTGGTTATGAACACATGAGAAACGCTTATGTAATTCCTTTTGGTTTTACATGACCGTCTGGCAACTCTTTTGAGCACATGAGAGTACCATAAAATCTCTCATTTGGATTATATTTCATCTCTTCATTGCCATGTTTTGTGTATAAACCATTAAGAGCTGCAGGTTTGGGCTAACGGCAGGTGAATTCTACTGAAGACAACCAAATGGAGATGTCACCTGTCACAAGTGCTTTGGAGTTTTTATTTAAAAAGAATGAAACTGTTGAGAAACCACACGCAAAGGTAGGAGGATGACAACGTCCGGCCTCAGGGGAGAGCGAGAAGTCACGGGGGAATGCTCTCAGAGACACTCGGCTGACCAGGCTCCTGCACACAGCTCCGGGATTCCCTCCTCTTCCTTCCCAGTATTGTCTCACATCCTGCAGGGCCCGGCTCCCCTCTCTGTGGCCATCGCTGCCACAATAGCATCATCGGGCACCGGGCACAGAGGGGTGACCACAGGGACACCAGCAGTCAGCTTGACAGGATGTGACACACTTCTCTCAACAATTAATGAGTACAAAGGAATGGCTGACACGACATGACAGCTTAGCATGACATCTCAGGCTTGCTGGCTAGCTGACAGGCGTCTTCGCACCCAAGTCGTACACTCGTAGAGAAAAATGGCCATATGACGGCAACACGAATGAGATTTGCTGAAGTGTTTTATTCAACAGGAGATCATGCCCTTGAAGAATGATGCTAACAACAAAACGATGATGGCCAATGCATGGCTAATTGTAGACATGTATTATAGGTATATGCTCAGGAGAATGATTGCAACTTCAATGATAGTCCTTTGAGTTATGAATTCAGTCCGGTGGCAAATGTCTTCCCAAATATCATAATATAGGAAAATAGAATTATCATAGCGCCATGCACTACTGTTGATAATATCAAGACAAAGATACTGACAAGACCGACAGCAAAATCCTAAGTCTGAGCAACCACAGAGATAAAATAATATACAGTATACAAATACAACATAAAGTAGTATTGATATCCACTTTCCCCAGTGACTGCATTGGCCTCAGTAAGCAAGCAAAGGAGCTGCATTTGTACCTCCTCTGGTGTTTGCTGACTGTGAACAGCAGCTTTCTCAATATTAATAATAATATTACAGAAAGAGAGGGATTAGTGCTTACAGCCTACTGCTGGATGAGAGTCACCGCTTGGCTGGTATACATGTGGGATTTGACTTGACTTTCTTTAAACACAGCAAATGGGAAGCCAAAAATCTTTTTCATTTAAGAGCAATTAAGTGGATCCCAGAATCACTGGCTCCAGCAAGCCGCCGAGGTTTTTTTCCTTCTGGTTTTATTACCCATTTCCTCTCCCTTGCGCCAGCAGAAGGAATGCTCACTTTTCTCTCACAAAGCCACATTTCCAATGCCAGAATCACACAGGGACCACCGTGATTAAGTGCAAGCCAGTGCCTCCCTAAACATGCAAGACATTATAGAGCCCCCCAACACTGGAGAAGTGTTGTGTTCCAACATTTATGTGAAGTAATTAAAAACATCCAGCGGTAATTTAATAGTTCCCACTGAGTAGAGACATGAAGTCTACTGACTTTTTTGCGCTGTATAAATAACCTGGAATGCAGTAAGTACACAGATTATTTGGTCATCTTTTTTCCTGCCTTTTGCAAAATACTGTATGAGGCCCTCTTCTGTGTCACTCTGACCCAAGACGAGATTCTGCAGTAACAGGCGACACATTGACTTTTCAATTCCTGTTCCAGTTCGTCTGTTTCATACATCAAATACCGGCATGAGATTTAAATCAGAGCCTCCCTATAACTTGCGACTGTCATTCTGTGAGTCTTACAGTCTAACACCCATAAGCATAAAAATGACCTCGAGCGTGCACAGCAGCATATCCCAATGTGGATGGCTCTGTGAAGTGCATGTCAATAGCCCAGAGAGCCGGGAGTGCAGCAGACATGTGGTTCCAATCTGTCTCTTTTCTCACAGTGAGAGGAGGCCATTCATGTATCTCACTGTAAATACAGCACTTAAACACACAACAGACACTCTCTGTTTTCCAAGCCCTAAAAACTGACCATGTGGGTGATTCACTTGGGCAAACAATGCTATTGTGTTACTGTTTAAACAATTTTTAAAATAAATAATAATAAACAACACTGAGGCATATCTCATTCTCTGTCCCACTTTAATGTTATTCTTGGTCATATTTTTCATTTTAAACCATAGTGTACATTGGCTAATATTTTCTATAAACCTCAAAATATAAGTCTTTGACACAATTATGACAAGGACTCACACTGGGAGAATGTAACAAATGGGGTTAAAAATGCATTCCACATGGAGAGAGACACATTCTCCTTTCCATGGCCATAAAGAAGACAAAGCTTTTTACAGTATCAACAGACAGAAGATGTGACCTCTTGGCCCCACGGGCAAAAGGTGAGAACTTACTGAGGAGGCCTGGTTCCAGCAGCCAGCCGGCAGACGAGCTTTATGTCCTCCTCACCACATACCATCCCAACTTAGATCACTGAGCAGCACGCTCAGGCTCTCTGTCTTCAGTCCCATCCAACATTTACTCTTTTTCTTGCACTTACATGGATGGCACCTTATAAAGGAACCAGAACAGAACTAGTGGTACAACTGTAATAAGCTCAGTAAGCTTCCAGTTCACTTTCAATTGGTGCCTTTGTGCAGGTGCCCGAGTTTGAAATTCAGATTAGTCTGATGGGCTGGAGGTTAAATAGTCAAGTAAGGATTTGCTGCTCCCATTCAAATGAGATTCTCAAAAGTGGAATCATCATGAGCAACGGTTTAGATTAGTCTACCAGGGAATACGTGGTGAATAAAGGAATACGCTTGTGTTTGGGGTTGACTAGGCCGCGGCCAGTTCCGATTTCATATTCATGACTTCCAAAGTATGCATATGCACTTGGAATGAAAAATAAAAACAAAACAAAAAACAAAGACAATTGGTGACTCCGATATAAAAGAGTATAGCTGATGGAAGCTCCGCTTATATACAAACTGTCACATCAAGAAAGTAAAATCTGCTCTTGTGTAGACCCAGCAGCAGCAAGGTCATCCTCTGCAGCAAACATCACACACCCACACGCACACACACACACACACACACACACACACACACACACACACACACACACACACACACACACACACACACACACACACACACACACACATTAA
>OMLI01010687.1:4397-17011 GCA_900302605.1 Rondeletia loricata
CACACACACACACACACACACACACACACACACACACACACACACACACACACACACACACCATCTACCAGCCAAATATATGCACATACGTAGGCACAGACGTTTAGTATGGGATCTGGTTTTGGTAGTACTGGATCATGTCGTAGGTTTTACTCCTGTAAAACAAGAACGAGCAATCAGACAAATATTAATAACGCTTTCCGAAAAACCAGCGTAAGAAGAATAATTATGTAAACTGGCAGCTGAATAAAGTTGACATGGTTTGTGTTGCACTGACCTGTTGCTAAGGAAGCAGTTCTGGATGACTTTAATGATGAAGGCAGCTGCCTCCTTCTCACTCACACTGGGGTTGAATCGCTGCCTAGAGGTGGGGGAACGAGACCATGAGCAACAACACTGAATTACATGTAAACTGCTTATTCACATCCACATAGACACATCCATGCGTCTGACTCACTTGAGCAACTTGATGGTCTGTCCTCTGAAGCAGGGAAGGCCAGTGTCCAGCATAAGGGTAACCAAGGAGACCACTGCATCCATGTAGGGCCTAATTAAAGAGAGGAACTTGTCTTCATGTACATGTTAGCCAGCTTAACTGTGCAGCGAACACTTGCTGAGCATTGCCACATACTCACCTGACAGCCAGGTATCCCCTAACGCACATCTCCATGAACCATTTGAAGGGCGTGGCCTCCATCTTGCCACCCATGATCATCACCATCTCATCTGTCAGCTTGATATCCGGCTCCCAGCCAAGGTTTCCACCAGGAGAACTTTCAAACATGAACCCAAAATCTGGTGACAAACACACACACATACACACACCCACACACAAGCTTAGGGTTTTTTTCCGAATGAGCCAGTATGAAGTCAAAGTGTGAAGATGAACAAATTCTAGCGTAGTCAATAGAAATACAGTCATTCAAATCAGAGCCACACACACACACACACACCAATGTGGATGAGGTGGCCCTGGCTGTCCAGCATGATGTTGCCGTTGTGTCTGTCTTTGATCTGCAGCAGAAACAGCAGCAGGCTGTACGCCGCCATACTGCGGATGAAGTTGTACCGCGCCTAGATGGAGAGAGGAAGACAGTTGGAAGGAATGAGAGATTGAACTGTTAAATGCCAGGGTAAGCACTGAGAAATATGGTTTCACTTTACACTTGTGGTGTAATGCATTGGTGTGGATGACTGATTGATGACTCGGTAAGCACGTACAAGGTTGAGAGATATTATGGCTTTTACCTTCTGGAATGCCAGTGTGGACTCGTCTCCATATTGGTTCCTGAAATAGTCGTACATGCCAAAGTCTGTCTGCCGCCCCAGCTGGTCACGAGACTTGCAGTCCGGGATGCACTCAATCACTCCACACTGTGGCCGAAGATCGTTACATAAAAGGAGGAACGAGAGGGGTCTTGATCACAGGGAGAAATTAGACTTGCGGTTGTATCATCTAAGTGAGAAATGTGTTTTTGGACATTGCTCCTCTCAGGAAGTGATCTAGGGGAAGATACTGAATGGTTTTGTATGGACTCACTCCAGGGGCAGTGGCCACCACCCTGTAGGGAAACACATAGAGGTCCAAGCCCACCAGCTGGAAGATGTTCTTAAACAGGCCAATGATCTGAAGAGCCAGCATGTCCTGCGAACAAGAGGGAGTAAATGGTAAAAGGAGAGAATACAAGTAAAAAAAAGAAGAAGAAATAAAGCCAGAGGAAGATCTATTGAAGCTTTTGGCCTGATGGATGGGAGAAGATGAGGGCTAAATGAGCGGAGGGCTTAGTGAAAGGTGAGGAGTGAGAAACTAAGCGAGACCTGTCTGCAGTCATCTCCCACTTTAAAGATGGCTGCCTGCCAGCAGATTCTCTTGGCCTCCTCTTCACTCTTCGCCTCATCGAGAGAATCTGAGCGACACTGCAGACCTGAGAGGAAGACGTCACGAGACATTGACTGGCTGCATAAAGATCTGAGAAGTACAACATTTATGTGCCTTCAACAGTGACAGTACCTTCTTTTTCCAGCTCACTGACGCCACACCTCCTGACTTTGAATTTGGCCAGGTAAGGAGCTTTAGCGGCACTGGATAGAGGCACAAAGAGATACAATAGGGCTTTTTAAAGAGTGCAGTGGGACCATCGTCATTATTTGTGAATTGTGGTAGCTGTAAAGAGCGCTACAGGAGAGGTGTTGAGGCCTACCTCTGCATGGGGGTCCCAGACTTGTAATCTATATCCAGGACTATGGCCTCGGGGTTGCTGGGAAGATAACAGCCAGGCTGGACCTTGATCTCTGACATGGCTTTGAGGCAGGCCCTCTTCCTCTCATCGCCCTTAGGAAAAGGTCTGATGACGACAAACAAAAACAACGTGAATACGGAGTTTCCATCCCTCTATCTCTACCTCTGATTTCCCGTTTACTGACAGTGGCATGCATGGGTATCTCAATGAGTGATTTCAGACCACAAGTGACAGTTGGGTCTCTGCTGTTATTCACAGAGGGGAGTCACTGGGGTACAAAGTAATAGAGAGGAGAAGCCAGGGGACAGGAGACGTGGGGTTTGTTTAAAGACATTTCTCCCCTGGATAGCTGCAATTAACAACCTAATGAGGTAAGAGGGGAATTTTCTCAGCCTCTAGTGGGGTGACAAAACACTCCCTCTAAGACCCAGCGCTAACAGGCCCTGTCAGAAAACTACTCATCAGCTGCAGAGCACAAACACACTGGTTGACAGGTATTCAGGGGCCGAGGGAGACGCAACACAGCATGTGCAATGTCTTCCAGACCAATGGATAATCAGAGAGACATTACAGCAATCAATGGCCAAATAAATGAACAACAAAGGGATTTAGGGAGTAGATCACTGGGGGTGGAAGGCAGGGAGAGGCAGACACTATCTAGACTCATGGGGAAATCACCTCATAAACACCTTGACGATTACCTAGAGGCCAGTGTTATTCATTAAGTTTGATACCCAAATAAGAGGAAAGTTACGCTGTAGTGCTACTCTGAGGCCTTTGGCAGAGTTCGGCTTCTCAGCTTCACTCATTCTCTCAATCTCCTCCTCAGTTTGTGATTGTATTGTATCACGACTTGACAGCACATTGAGTGAGGAAGATGGGAAAGAGAGAGGAAGAGGGAGAAAAGGGAGAGAAAGTAAAAAAGTGAAAAAGTTGAGGAAGATGAGACAAATGTGAGAAACAGAAACAATTGAGAGCGACAGAAGAAAGGAGAACAAGAGAGAGAAACTCGAGAAAGAGGAGGCTGTTTGCATGTAGAGACGACTAAGTAAAGTGTGCTCGTACTTGATGATGGCGGATACATTGGTGATCTTGTTGAAGAAGTCAAATTCTCTCTGGTAGAAGTCCTTGGCCGGGCCAGACAGAGAGCTAGTGATCTCCTCCACCATCTGTTCCAACAGCTCACCTATGTCAGCTACAGGGAGAGAGAAGATCACAGTTTTGTGCATGTGCATGTGTGTGTGTGTGTGTGTGTGTGAGCGAGCAAGAGAGAGAGAGAGCCATATCTTACGGTCTTTCTGGTGTCCCTCCTCATCCAGGTATATGTTGGTCTTCATGTTCCAGATGAACTGGTGGGCCAGCAGCTGAGACTTCTGAGCGGCCCACATGATGTACTCTCTCACATAACCCATCTACATCAGGTCATAACGGGAAGAAGGAGAGAGAGAGAGAGAGAGAGAGAGAGAGAGAGAGAGAGGAAAATTGTTGTAATAAATTACTAATCTGGAGATATCTGGGCTCTCAACGCAATATACTGAATCAGTAATAAACTTTACCTTGTCATAACGGAGCGCTTGGACGATTTGAGGAATGTAAAACAAAATGGCATCCTAGAAACGAGAAGATAGAAAATAAACTGCAAGCTCCAATAGTCAAATGTTTGACACAAGCGTATGTCAGAACTGTATCTTAAACAAGTGAAACACATAGTCCCCCACGAATGATGCAGGCACCCCTTGGGCCAATCAGAAACAAGATGCAACATCCCTCCAAGTTTCATCAAAATCTGACCGGTGATGAAGCAGTTACCGCCTTTGTTTGAAAGTTTGAAATTATGAGCGTCCAGATCAGGCCAATCAGTGTAATGTTTTTTTTAAACGGCAGACACAGTGCCAAAATGCATCATCCCTCCAAGTTTAATCAAAATCGGACCAGTGGTGTCCGAGATATCACCTGCGATATCATGTTGACTTCATTGTGTGGGGGACAAAAATAAAGCCAGGACAAATGCGACAGTGTGTGTGTGTGTGTGTGTGTGTGTGAGTGTGCGTGCGTACGGGAGGAAAGGAGCGGAGCACTTTGACCCCATACTGGGCCGTGAGGGGGTGAGGAGGGTACATGGAGGAGAAGTAGGAGAGTCCAGTAGGCGGATCTGCTGGGGCCCAGCACAGGATATGACTCAGCTCTGGAGAGTCAGCATCAATGGTGTGCCACGTCACTAAGAACTGAAGAAACAACAAAAAGAGAGAAGAAGGAAAACTGAGGAACACGAAGGTAAATTTATCAACTTCAGCCAACATTTGAATCGCTGCTTGGCTGGGATCTATGTCGATTGCAGCGCGCATCACAGATCCATATTTCCATATCAAATATGACAGCAACCTGACTCAAGGTCATGACCCCAAGCCTGGTTTGGTGCTAACTAGCCCCTGGAGGAAGCTGTGTTCATTAGCTACTAAAGTGACTGGAATAAACAACTATGAGATGTCAAGGAGGATCATCATGTAAATCACGGTGGCCTCCAGGGAGGCTTGTACACGGCCTCCCCTGCTCCTTCCTTCCCTCTGAAAGGTAGACAGATATGAGGCTCATTAAGAGTCTAGCCAGGTTGAACTAAATCAAGAGGACTGGAGAAAGCTAGAGGGAGAGAGAGATTACTTCAATAACACCATCACCATTTCTCAAGTGGCAGAGATAATATGGCCACTTAAAAACTTCACATTAAGTGACAACAAAGTCTTTTTTTCTCCTCTTTAACTTTTGTTAAAACATAAATCCTGAGACGGATTCAGGGCCAGTTCCACAGAAATGCAGTAATGAGAACCTTAAAAGACAAGTGATGGATGACTTAAAAAGTTCATAACTATATAACTATAATAAAAATCAAAAGGAATCAAATGTCCCTAGATGAAAACAGTTCTCATCTGTCCAGTTCATGCCTATGAAAAGTGAAAAGTCTGGGGATCTAAAGCTGAGTGCAACGACTCAATATAAATTAAATTAAATTGTGGTTCAGAAAGTTTCTAGAATAGCATTATTTATCCATATAACCTTGTATTACGTAGACCTTTTGATGCTTTCAGAGCTATGACGACCATTCTCAAATTTTCTCTAATCAATAAATAACCCATCAACTGTCATATGTTCTGTCCCCTTTTGAAACAGGAGTCCGTTGTGCATACGATTTCGTTTCTTGTAAAATCCTGACGTGCCAATCCTTAACAAGGGGTCCTGATGAGAGAAAGCACGGTGAACAGGTATACTGAATGTATTAGAGAGGAATGAGACCAGGGTCTAAGAGCATGGCAGGAGAGTGTATACTAAGTCTGCTGTGTGAGTGATTAAACTGCCACTCAAAACTCATTAGCAATCGCCGTCTTTGCTTCACTTGTTTCCGGGGCACCATGCCCACAAACCCTCTTAGCTTTAGCCCTGCCCCAAGGATGTTATTATTCTCTATTCCTAATAAATCAGGCTAAAACAAGTCCAGTGTGAATAAATCCAATTAATGTTGTCCCTCGACAGGATGGCAGAGACACCCGAGAGCACGTCTAGCAGGCGGAGGTCCTCACCTTGACCGCCTCAGGAACATCACACACAGCAGCTGGATCCATACGCACCAGGCGAGTCACCTCTGACACAATGGCCTCTGTGTTTTTAAATCTGAAAGACAAATCGAAAACTTTTTAGGTGCATGGGTAATGAGTAAGTGACTGACAGATTGACCAACTGTGAGTAAGCCTATATGAAGGGCCATAGTACCGGAGTCCGGTCTCCAGACCACTTTTCTGACGTCTTGGATTTGTCTCGTGCCAATTTGATTTGGTCTCGGCCACTATTGGATGTTGTTGACTTGACTTTTTCCCGCCTATCTACAAATTTTAAAAGATATGTTTTTCTCCACCTGGTCCATCTTCATTTGTTTTCTCTCCAGCACTACAAACAATTTACAAGATTACACCTGTGTACAGAATGTAATGGTCCTCAAACTTCTATGCATTGATTAGCCAAAATCTTATGCATTGATTAGTTGGATGCTGAAGGGTATAGTATAAAGCTCCTGCAGATAGATCTACATCTCTGTTGATCCTTAAGAAACTCCTTAAGCATCATTATTGACCCCCCACACAATGAAATTGGGGGTCCCGACACTGATTGGCCTAATGGGGGCGCTATAAATAAAGGTCATTTAAAATGTAAATCTAAAATGTTTTAACTCAAATGTGAGATCTCAGGAACCACTGGTCTGATTTGGATGAAACTTGGAGGAATGATGTATTTTGGCACTATGTTCTGGCATCTACAAAATTACACTGATTGGCCTGATGAGGCGCTATAATTAAAAGTCAAAATGTCAAACTCTGAAAGGCCCTAATCCCTACACCGTTAAGTCTGATTGACACGAAACTAGCTACGCACATCCAGCTGAAACACCACTGGTCCTTGGAGGGATGATGCATCCTGGCGCTGTATTCTGACATTTACACAACTACACTTAATGGCCTGATGGGGGCATTATAATTATAGTAATTAACATTTCAAACATTGAAAGACAATTAACTGCTACACAATTAGCCTGAGTTGGAGAGATGATGCATCTTGTTTCTGATTGGCCCAAGGGGTGCCTGCATCATTCTTGGGGAAGCCACATCTGTTGCCTTGTTTACATTTGGAAAGACATGTACACTGTTTATTGCTTAGTTTGGTCTGGGTCTAGAATAGGACTCGATTTGCACTGGTCTCAGTCTTGACTTGGTCCTGGACCTGGTCTTGACAGCCCAGCCTCTGTGTACCTGGCAGGTAGCTGCAGAGCTAGATAAGGTGCTATGCTCCAGGCCAGGTTGACGTTGTCCTTCCACTGTTTCTCAGTCAGACTGATGTATTTGGACCTCCAGTTGGCGATGCTGGTCTCCACTGACTGTTCAGTAGAGATGGCCAGCTCCTGGGTGGACAAGGGGTTGTACCATGTTGTCAGCCGCTCAATCTCGCTGGCCTACAGAGAGACATACAGTAAGTGGTTTTACTAAGAAGCATATAACTTCCAATATTTTGTTCTAAAGGTGGCAGTACACAAAGTAGATTTTTGGTCAATGTTAATGGCAAACACTCATTTTACTTACAATAAAGTGACACAAAAAGTAAAAAATCTATTAAAATATTTCCTGACAAGATCCTCGATTACAGCAATACAGAGCAATATCCTTGGGCAATGTTGCCCATCATAGTTGCCTAAAAAGGCTCCCTGCGTATTACTGCCCAAAGGTATATAACGACATTTGTAAGTATTACCATATATTTGTGAATATAAATGGATGTTGAGCAAAGGTAAGTACCAGTAGAGCCAGTAATAGCGTCCTGCGTTTCATGTAGTACTTGTGCAGCTGAGAGCCTCTGTTGCTTTTCTTAGACAGTCCTGAAACAGCAATGCATAAAAAATACATCATGGCAGAGCAAACTATATTAATGTAACAATTATTTCATGTATGAATACCAAGTATGGAGCAATGGAGCTTAGTTTCACAGTGATTGTCTGCACAGAACATAGTGTATTCCAGTGTAGTGTATGTAAGTCTGTGTTGGTGTGTGTTTTACCTGATTTCTTAGATATGGTGGACATCCCCGAGGACAGAGGGTAGGTGTTGATCCATCCCTGAGCCACCTGCTGCCTCTGGCCCACCGCCACGTCAAGATTGCTCCGGCTGTCTGTCACTGTAACTACAGACAGGCTGTTCACCGACATGTCCTGGGGGTCTGCACAAAGGAAACGGTCATTCATTTATCCAACAATTCCATCATCAATCTATCAATATCTTAAAGCGTAAAGGACCAGATATCAACTTTATGGGGGAAATGTTTACCGCTTGGGTTGCTTCACTGGGTTGAAGCCAGAAAACATGCTTGTTTACATAAAGAGGAAGCTCTAAGGGCAGTTTGGTCTGCATTAATGAATATTAACTACCTTCTCCCATAGAGTTTGACCCAGTCCCTAATCTGTAATGTCACACTGATGTACAACTCCAGAGAATGAATTGAAGACGATGTAATAATGTCATATTTTATAGTCATATAAAAGGGAGGTCAAAGTGCAGGGTCAGCAACAGAACAGCACCCCCGCTCCTGGTAAGCAGGGAGTCAGTGTCTTGCTCAAGGACACTTCAGCAGGGCGGATACTTGCCAACACAGAGGCCTGAACCTGGACTTTCTGGTTGAAGAAAAGCCCAAGTCCTCTCTCTAACCACCAGGCCACCCTGCTGTGTAGTATAAAATGTCACTGTGATAAAACCTATGATGATATTTTTAAAATCAGCAAACATTTTCAGGTCTGGAACTAATGGTATCGCGATACTAAAACAGCCATTTTGATGTAAAAGTCCACCACCATTCAAATAAAATCAATCATCCATTCATTGTCAATGGAGCAGCTCCAGGCTGTGCATTGGTATAACATCACAGATTACAAACTTGGATCTCTGGATTGATTTGTCTCTCCTAGATTACAGAAATAACAAAGAATGTAATCAGGAACACAACACGTAGGAAAAGGGGGGGAAATGACCCATTAGAAACTTTTTTAAAATCCCTAAAAACTGTAATCCTGAAAAAAGGGGAAAATCCCATCCATAAATAACATGCAAATTCTTAAGTTTGGAGAAGTTGATAATTTAGTTTCTTTATTGCTGTACCTGGAGGAACCAGCTGGTTGGCAGCCAGATACTTCTTGTCAGACAACAGGCTGGCGTAGAACTTGATCATTATACTGATGTCTTCTCTCAGCCTCTTCTCTGTCTGAGTGGGAAATTTAGGAGCGACGCTACAGAAAAAGAGAGATGGCAATAAAGTTAATGGACAGATGTACAGAGGGATGGGTTTTATTCACACAGAAAATCACACAGAGAGCTTTCTTCAGACAGATTTGAATTATTCCTACCTAAAGTAGTCAAAGGCTGAGGAATAGATCTTCTCCCGCAGCACATTTCTGATGGTGGCATTTGTCACAACATCAGCATGCAGAAGAGTCAGACCCAGAGTCATCAGCCTGGAATAAAGCAACGTGTTGGCATAATAATATTATCAAGTTTAAGACATTTCTCAGAGCTGATTAGTACAGTGTCTAAGGTACAACCACTTGTCTGTTGGAAATAATGAGACACGGTACCTGTATCTTGGTCCTATGGCGGCAACATGCCTGTTCAGGCTGCTCTTGGCTCCTCCGACGCTCAGGGACAGCGACCTCTGCAGAATGGCGGTGAATATCTCCACCTGGTCAGCACTGCTGTACTTGGCTATCTCAAACCTCTGCACCAGGAACTGTGGAGGGAAGCAAGGAAGAGAGGGGGATGAATGAAGAGAGGTGACAGTTTCCTACTCTTAGTTGCCTACAGTGCTTAGTCCAAGTCCACTCTATGAAGTACATACCACAAGTGTTCTGTGTTACATTTTATCTGGGTATTGAAGTTCAGCTTTTTCAAACAGTTACCTCTCGCTGCACTTTAGAGCCGCCAACATGCGAAGTTGCCTAGTGCAGCTTTATTATTATACAGTGCTTAACAAGATAGGACAAGAGCTCAAATGGGTGGCAGCAGTTTGTATCCCAGTGTCACTGACCTCTATCCAGAGGAAGTGAGGGGTGACGTCAGGTGGACAGGGTGCAGGCTGGCTCTCCTCTGAGGCGGCCAGAGGGTCGGCCTCTACCTTGGCCTCCGAGAACAAACCCATCTTCAGCTCCACTGTCATCTGCCACGCCCCTGCCATCTCACGCATGAACTACAGAGGGGGAAAAGAGAGGTTAAAAATACACATTTAGAGTAAGGCAGCATTCTCCACTGCTCTATGCTATGTCTCTGCCATTGATTCTCATTCATAAAAAAAATAATCATGTATCGGATTCCAAGAAAAGTGATAAATATACATACTGGCACTTCCACTCCGTTGTGTGCAGCCAGGAGCCACTCCCAGCAGGCGATAGCAGTCTCCATACCGTGTTCAGTAAACATCTTCAGAGGAGACCAGCACAGATGGTGCAGGAGCTGAGGATCACAGTCTAAAGATAAACAGGACACAGGTAGACACGGAAAAAGAGAGATGGGTGAAAGAAAGGTACATGCCAAATAACACGATCACTGAATTATAAACAAACCAAAAAAAACACAGTTTCACTGCTCCAATCCATAATCAAACTAACTGTTGGTGGTGATAAGCAGGGCGGCCATCTTGAACATGGCCTGGGTGAAGGATTCTGGGTCTTTTCTGTCCAGAGCGTCGGCCGTCTGACGGACGATCAGCTTGTTCAGGTCTGACTGGCTGTGGGTCGCCTTTGAGAACTGGATCATACCGGCCACCTAGACATCACACAAACACACGCAAACAAACACACACACACAGACACACACACATGCATCAAAGATACAGCAACATGTACTGTAAAGTCCATTAGGGATATACAATAGCTGTGGATCGTTCTCTCAAAAGCAACAATGGCAAAGACATATAGACAATATTTTGAAGCAAGATAGATGGTCAATATCACCAACAATTATAGCCAACAGAGTTCTTCAATTATATTGTTGTGCCTTATAGCCCACTGTTACCCACATTCATTTTGTCTGAATTACTAATTGCAACTCCTGCTGAGGCTGCTTGCCTCCACTGCTTCAGAAAGTTGCACACGTCTCATCATCTTAATATTCAAGAACAGACATCACCTCTCCAGTGTAGCGGTTGCGCAGGTTGAGGGAGGCCATGAAGTTGGAGTAGTCCTTCTTCACACACGCCGGTCTCTCGGTCAGCTGGGTGGTCTAGTGAAGAACACAGTTTAGGGGCCGCTCAGGGCCGAGCCACAGAGTCACAAGCTAGGGACGTAAGATAGGTGGGTGTGCTGTAACACTGTTTGCTGTTCTATACTGAAGGTATCATGTCTGAGCCCTGTCTCGTTGTATTCGGTGTTCAGACCAACCTGAGGGAAAGCAGCCTACGGTTGGCCACAGGGCGGAGGACACCACCAGCATAACCAGTTAGCCAAATGGGCAACCAGCCAACCAACCCACCAGTCCATTGCAGGTAAGCAACCAGGTAACCAGCAAATCCGTAAACCAGCCAAGCAACCAGGTAGGTAGTTCGTTGCAGTTTAATAAAGACAAAATACAACAAATGAAGCAAATGAAAAGAAGGATATAGCAGAATGCAAGCCCAAGAACACATAAGAAATGCACAGCAAGCAAAACAATGTCACACAGACTAGTATGCATGCACACATGGACATACAGTACTGTAAACAACTAGAGTCCATCCCAGTGTTTACAGCGCTATAGAACACATACAGTATGAGACACATAATAAAAACATATACGTATAAGCACATAAACGATACAAGACACTTCTGGTGAGTGTTAACAAAACTGCATGGCTTTGACAAAGCAACTAAATGGCACATTTGTTGTTATGTTGGACAAATGTTAATAAGCGTCAAATCTCCATGGCCACGGATCAGCTAGCCTGTGAGGTCAGCAGTAGGCCTAGGTGAACTATTCTGGTTTTCAAGTTTACAGTCAAATATGTCACAAAAGTGTTGCATCACTTTAGAAATGTAAACCAACAGCTGAGGCACTTGTCACTTCTTCAGACATCCACAATGTTCTATGAACAACTTTGTAACTGTCCCTACTAGGTATGAATGCAACAACAGATATTACGCTTTCTTTGTTGCCTCTTAATTTCACAAACAAATAAATGTGAGAAATGTTTTAATGACTCGATGGTAAGTGGAGTTGAATGCCAAAAAGTGTCTCCAAAATGTGTCTAATAATACAGTAAGTTGGGGTGATGAATTGACATTTGTTCTGCATACAAGTCTTTGAATCATTTTCCTTTAAGTTAGCAATCTTGTAATCGGTAGCTAGTATTTAGACCTTTCATCTTGATCTCAGAATGAATTTGGGCTCTGTCATGTCATTGGTTATCTAAATCTAGCCCCGCTCTCACCTTAATCTGGTGCTGGATAGTCTCTGCAATCTAACAGTCGCAGGACAACAATACCGTGATGATCAGTAAGAGTGTGTGTGCAGACATGCATGGATGCCTGCGTGCATGTGTGTGTGTGTGTGTGTGTGTGTGTGAGACTCACGCCTAGTGTAGTACTATGTCTGTTGTAGCCAGCGAAGTGCAGGATGCTCTCTGTGGCCATGGCCAGGCCTGTGTGCTGGGACAGTCCTGACACCCAGTTCTGATGCTTGTTCAAGTACTCCTGCACAACACACACATTCAGATAAGACAAAGTGAGATAAGGACAGAGAGAGAGAGAGAGAGAGAGAGAGAGGGGAAATATACTGTATAAAGTTAAAATATAGAGTGATTTTCTTCAAAAAACTAAATGATACA
>OMLI01010687.1:17031-30681 GCA_900302605.1 Rondeletia loricata
ATGATACAAATGATAGTAAACTGATTTGGGGTCTTGGGTTTCTGCTTCTATGAGCACTGTAGGTGAGGAAGGGCTGCTTAAGACCTGAAATGCCAAGCCAACGTCAACTGACTATCTCAGTAGTATCTCAGCTTTCAGAAAGTCCCTCGATGACCTTTCTTACACCCACTTTCAGTACAACACAGTTTTGTTAAATTTTCTAAATCCCACAAAGAAATAGTAGTTATACTTATTTTACCCCCTTCAATTGACTCTTTGTTGGCTTTCTCTTAGACCCCCCCAAAACAGGAGTCTTTCTAGTGTTAAGGATCTGTACTGTCTTTGAGGCAACATTAAGTTGAAGAAACTGACCTGTAGGTGGGACTTGGTGACAGAAGGGGCCCATTTCATTGCCTCTTTAAGGATTTCACCACAGCGAGCAGCAAAGTCCTTCACTATGCTCTAAGAGGAGATAAGGAAATCAGGATGTAGTACTACTTTATCATAGAAACTACTACTATAACTGCTGGGAGACACCACAAGATTTTAATGACATTTATCCCCACACAAATTGATAAGATTAGGGCTACTTTTTCTCAGTGACTTTTATAGAGTAACTCTATAAAGTGCTTAGTTAGTTAAACAAATCATGTAGTGTAAGCCTGCGTTTGAAAAAACATCAAACACAATCATCAACCATACTGGATATATCAAATGATAGACAGCAATTCCACAATCCAAAAATAAAATCAGGCTGAGCAAGAAAAAGGGATAACTACAGTATGTAAAATCAGTACTCTGCTGTCCTCTAGTGCTCATGAGTGTAATTGCAATCCAAACTCACCTCTCTGGCCTCATATGTGTCAGGAACAGTGATCCTGTGGGGGATGTCTGGGATGTCATAGTAAGGCGGATCCTTGTGGATGTCCTGAACAAGTGGAAAAGGAATTCAGTGCAAGCTTACAGTTTAGATTGAAGTCTTTGCACCTGCTTAAAAACACCTCTCTGACATCTGATAAAAACTACTTCAAGCAAAAACGATAAACGCTCCCCTTTTGTTTCTGCAGTGAGCACTTAATTCAACACTTTACCTTTGTTACCAGGGCAGGCTGACTGAGCAGCAACTCCTTGCTTCATACTCACTCATTTACACAACATTCACACCTCAGAGTTGCCCAATACAACCACACTCCTCCATTACCCCACTAAGCAACTCCACTGCAGTAGACGGTGTTTAGTTTTTGACTGTTGAAGTTGTACCTCTTTCACTTCCCCCCACCTCGATTTTCTTGTCCATTATGGGGATTAAAACTAACAAACTTGCACTCATGCTCATCTAAGATGTCTGCTTCTGTGTTGTTCACACTTCTGTCTAGGATTTCTGTTTCTGTGTTGTTCACGTCTTCTGATACTTACAGCACTCAGAGACAGAGAGAGTGTCTGCAGGATGTCCAACATGGTCTTCAACACACGACCACTCCAAAGCAGGTGGGGGAAACTGACAGAGGGGAAGGGACAAGAACAACACAAGAGGATACATATATGTGAAGTGAACAAAAAAAGAATGGAGACTGACAAGGTTACTGGATGATTAACACTTACGTCTCAGCCAAACCAGAAAGGTATTTGTCCGCCACTCTGCGAATCCTCTTGTGGGTGTGGTTAAAGTTGACCAACAAAAATTGGGCATGTCGCTCCAATTCCTCCTCATGCTCCTTGGTCTTGGGCTAAAAACATGAGAAATATGCTGTGATTTTTATGCTATGACATTTAG
Source organism: Rondeletia loricata (assembly GCA_900302605.1). Taxonomy (NCBI): domain Eukaryota; kingdom Metazoa; phylum Chordata; class Actinopteri; order Beryciformes; family Rondeletiidae; genus Rondeletia; species Rondeletia loricata. The sequence goes on from OMLI01010687.1 coordinate 18,785, forward strand.
GAATGAAATCTATGGTCAATAAGATGCCCAAGCCTTTTGAAATTGTTTGTCATTGTCTACAACAATCAGAGAAACCATGCAGAGGAGGTGGCGAACATCTATGGCTTATTACCCTGCAGTGATGCCTACCTTCTCAGCCATCATCTGGAGGAAAACATCAAACACCTTATCGCCAACACAAATAACACACTGCATCATACCTGAGGGGGGAAAAAAGAGATTTAAAAACAAGTATTACAATAGATGAGCAAAACGATAGTCAGGTGTGTATAGTTGGAAGAGTAAAGCCCTCACCAGATTTGTCCTTCTGGATGGCTTTGTCCTCAAAGTATCGAAACATGACCTGGAACCTGTCGGCATCGTTGGATCGCAGCATCCTAAGGGAGGTACAAGAAGAACGAGAGACAATAAATACTTGCATAATCGGACCTCACTGACTGCGGTAAGACCTGTGCATATAGTTATTATGGCAATCAACAAAGTGACTTATTCAGGAAAGGTAGACAGTGGTTACTAAACATTAACAATGTAACCAGACTAATAAGTGTAAGGAAGCTGACCTCATGTATTCTAATCTGTAGACTGAGAGCAGGTACGTAGACATGGCAAAGTCCAGCTTGTTAATGAGGGCCGAGCCTTCGGGGGACGGGTCGAGGAGATTGATGATGGTCGACCGCAGCTCGCTCAACTCCGCCTTGAGGACAGAAATTGAAAACCTAAAGGTTACTGCTGGTGTGTGTGTGTGTATGTGTGTGTGTCAGTGTTTCCTCTACCATTAAAAAGGCTGCACGGGCTACTCGGGCCTAGAGGGTTTCAATGAAGATTTTGGTATCACATGATAACATGAAAATGTCTTTTCACTAACGTAAGAAAAAGAATCAGGTTTGCGAACACTGTACCGGTGTGACTGTGTCATTTTTCAGGGCAGAGTTGTACTGCAGTTCTGAGCGAAGAGGTTCTCCACTGGGGAAAGTGAGGAGAGGAGACTTGGCGGCGATCTCACACACGCCTTCATACCACTCCTCCGGCCAAAGCCCTGAGAGAGGTAGCAGAGAAGTGAGGGAGAAACCTAAAAGAATTCTATAATCTAAGAAGATATATGTATCCGGACTGTTATGACTGATACTAAACATGTTTCTATGATGATGTTTCTATGCTGAACTAATTATTTACACCCATGAACGTCCATCCCCCAGTATACAAGTGTGTTTTTTGGTTATATTTGGTTTGACACTGATGATGGCATGAGCCGAAACCGCTGTCTTTAATTTATTTTTTGAGCTCCCCTCTCTTTGCATCTTTGTACTAAACATGCGACATAATAAAATGGACAAAAGGACTCGCTGTCTGTTCACCCCTTGCTTACCTGATCCCTCCACAGCAAAACCCATGACCACAGAGTACAGCCAGAAGTCCCGGAACAGCTTCTGGAGGCGGGGCTTGGCCTCTTTGATTGGCAGAAGCCTCCTGGTCAACTGTGGAGTGGAAAAAGATGAACAAGCTAGAGCAAACAATCTAACAACAGAGAAATTATCGCATTCTGAACAATGGGACTCTAAAGGAATGGTAAAAAGTAATTCATGAATGTATGAATAACTAAAATCTTTATGGACATGCTGTACATCGAACAAAATAAAGATCAAAAACATCTACATATCAAAATATCAACATATACATCCAAAACTCTAAGGACATCTTACCAGATCACTAGCCCCTTTGATACTAAATCTGATCAAATACTCTTGAGTGATACGTTGAATTGTGAAGAGTTAAAGATTTCAGTTAGTCACAGCAGTTTTTTGTCTGTTGTTTGATCTGGTCTATTTGTTCAGGAGGAGCCCACATCAAAGTTCAGTTTTGGTATTCAACTCCTTGCTCTTAGTTCCACATACAGAAACAACACAGCACTTCCTGCCAGCACAGAGCAACCAAAGGTAAGACATTTCACAGATTGAGACTGCCATAAAGGGAAATGTACCTGAATCTAACATGATAAAGACTTTCATATTTATCCAAAATGAATGCGTGTATCCTAAAATATGTATTTAATTACTCTGAACGGTTAATCTCGCCTTTCCTAAACTTAGGATTTACGTATTTATCCAGTGATGATGCTATTTATGCATGTCAAAAAACAAAAATCAATCAAATCTTAATCAGATAATCAGAGCATACAGTACGCTGACCTAAATGTCCGTCCCCTCTGCTCTACTCTGGCTCTGTCTCAGCCTCTCTTCATTTTTGTGTCCGTTCTCCCTTCAGGATGTGGGTCATCACAGTCATCTCCGCGGCATGCCTCCTGGTCACCCCATCCCTGGCTGGGATCAAAGACCTTGGCTCTCACTTCACTGACCCTACCTCTAACCCGGACCCCAGAGGCTTCGGCCAGGGAGGGGCGGTGGATATGGACGCCATCCCCTTGGACTTCCACAGAGAGAACACGGTCACTAACGATCTGCCTTTTGATGGCTTCGAGGACGAAGATTACATTGATTTTGATAAGATCCTGGCTGAGGGCAGTGATGACTACATGTGAGTGATAAAAAATACCAAAATATTATACTTGACTTGTGGTGGGTTTCCCCCAAAAGTTCTTGGGGGGTCTTAAATCTAATTCATGGCGAAAAAGTTCCAAACAGTAATTTGGTGTTGATTTGTTTGGAAAGTTATGAGCTCAACCTGCTTGGTGATATTTTCCCTATTCAATATACACACACACATGTATGTATGTTAGTGTATATACACATGGACACAAACTGTATGTGTGTATGTATATATATGTGTACATGTACATATATATACATATATTGTTGTGTGTGTGTGTTCGTTGGTTTTTGTGTAATTTGCTGATAATGTAATAATACAAATTATTATTTTTTAATACGTATGATGCCGCTAAATGCAGTGTGCTTAATCAAGTGTTTTAAAACCAAACACCAAATTATATTTGGGGTGATCCTACATATGACAAGCTTGATGACAAGCTTGTGATCTTTTTCAGTGAAGGGGACGAGATAGATGAGATTGCGACTCCAGCCCCAGACATTGACATCTTTTCCGAGCCCTCTGACCCAAAGATTCGCCGTGCCAGTCTCCTGCAGCTGTTCCATGGTCGGTCACGCCTCCAACGACTCAACATCGTCAATGCCCACTTTGGTTTTAACCTCTACCGGAGCCTTCGTAACCATGTCAACCAGACTGACAACATCCTGCTTGCACCAGCTGGTATCTCCATTGCTATGGGGATGATGTCGTTAGGGGCAGGACCTGGAACCCATGATCAGCTCTACAAAGCTCTGGGATTTGCTGAATTTGTCAATGCCAGCCATCACTATGACAACGCAACAGTGCACAAGCTCTTCAGGAAGCTGACGCACAGGCTCTTCCGGAGGAACTTTGGTTACACGCTGCGCTCTGTGAACAATCTCTATGTAAAGAAGGAGGTCTCTGTGAAAGATGCTTTCCGTGCAGACACAAAGGCTTACTATTTTGCAGAGCCGCAGTCAGTGGACTTCAGCGACCCTGCCTTTCTGGCCAAGGCCAACCGGCGCATCCTAAAGCTGACCAAAGGACTGATCAGGGAACCTCTCAAGAGCGTGGACCCAAATATGGTGCTGATGCTGCTCAACTACCTGTACTTCAAAGGTAAGTGCAAACAGGGGCCAACTTTTCTGCACCTTTCAATTTTAAATGATACTTTATGAGTTTTACGTTGCGCAACTTTACAAGAAATAGTCAAATTACAGAGCACTTGATTGTTTTGTTTGGTTACTCAGAGCGCAAAGTAAACGTGTTAATATAAACAGGTACATGGGAACAGAAATTCCCCAAAGAAATGACTCACTACCGGAACTTCCGCGTGAGCGAGAAGATCAATGTACGCGTGCCGATGATGAGCAACAAGGGGAACTACCTGGCTGCTGCTGACCACGAACTAGAGTGTGACATCCTACAGGTGGGTGGTCTCACACCGATGGTACACAAAATACCTGAACTCTCTAGAATAGACTTCCCAATAGGCAATCATATGTTTTCTGAGTGTATTAAAGAGTGGCAATTCTTTTGAATGAGAATTTCACTGAGTACCGGTACACATACTGATAGATAAAACTCAGTAATGAAAGCCTTTAATAATGAAGTAAACTATCTTATTTTCAGCTCCCATACACAGGAAACATCAGCATGCTCATCGCCCTGCCTAGGAAGATCTCTGGCATGAGGACCTTGGAGCAGGAGCTCTCCCCCACCGTGGTCAACAAGTGGCTCAACAACATGACTAACAGGTCAGCAGCGTACTCCTGAACAAACCAATCAATAACCGAGTTTACAAAACGACATGCAATAAAACTTTTGAAAGGGCGCTTCCTCATAGTTAAGCGGTTCGGGTGAAAATGATGAAAGTGCCAAGACATAATTGAGACATGAAATCTATAGCATGAGGAAATGTCAATCAAAGGATTGTTTTTCTTTCCGTCCCGCCAGGACTCGTGAGGTGGTGTTCCCTAGGTTTAAACTGGAGCAGAACTATGACCTGATTGACAATCTGAAGGAGATGGGCCTCACTCACTTGTTTCAGGAGGACGGAGACTTCACTGGAATGACCTCAGAAAAGATCACCATGAACTGGGTAAGTAAGCCTAAATCGGTCTTTCACTAAGACCTAATCCTAAAGCCAAAAGTCTAAACAAAATCAAAGCTAGTGGGTCATTCAGTCACCTGGACACCTTATCCATTGGATCACACAAGCTTTTGGTGGAATCAAAAGTATGTACAAACTATTTCAATACGGTCGCCTTCTGGTCTCCCTCCCCAGCTAAAGCACCAGGGAACCATCACAGTGAATGAGGAGGGGACAGAGGCTGCAGCTCTGACCCAGGTGGGCTTCATGCCCCTCTCCTCTCAGATCCGCTTCACTGTGGACCATCCCTTCCTCTTCCTCATCTACGAGCAACGCACAGACTGCCTCGTCTTCATGGGCCGGGTGGTCAATCCTTCACAGAACTGAACTTGACCCCAAAGTCCTGCTAAACAGCCAACCTGTTCCCCACAAAATCCATGTTTGTCTAGATCTTCCAACTGGGTTTTAATGAGCCTCGGTAATATTACAGATTTTCACATGAGTTTGTTTTTTTTAATATTCAATTACTTTTATTAGTACAGTATGTAAATGTAACATCAAGGATTGTGCTTTTACATGTATGTGGTCTCTTACTGAACATTTAGCCTTCTCCCTCACATTGCTCAAGCTTTTGTCTGAATATTTGCTGTCTGTTAATGTTTCATCTTTTGCAATGAGGCTAATGGATAAGTGTGCTTAAAAAAATTATGGAAAGACTTCGGAAATATGAATAACACAAGAAAAAAGAGAATAAGATACTATATAATGTTATTAAACTACACACAGGAAATTCTGAAAAAAAGTATGTTAAGTTATTTTAAACATTTTACTAAAATTATTATTTTATTATTTTCATAATAAGCTGAATTTATGAGAAAAACCACAAATCTGCACACAATCTTTGAAGGACTAATATAACCGCACAAATGCATTGGCTTAAAATGTATCTAATAAGAAGCGTAAAAACATCAGCAGTGACCCAATGACCCTGGTTTACTGCAGCAGGCAGGGTAAATATTTGTCCACAGAGTTAAATACTAACTAACAGCTTGGATTCACCTGTAACCACTCAAATACTCATGTAGATTATTTAACAATGCACCATATTGGTATTTCAACACAAATTCTAGTACCAAATGAATGGGAATTGTTTTTGGGTGGACTTTGCAACAGTGTGCGTAGACAACACATACTTACCACAGCAATGACTGGAATGAGGACTCCAAGGTTTCCAGCACTACCTGATGCCTGAGAGTAGATAAAGAGAGATTACCAACTTGAAATGACTGTTATCACTTTCCTGTTGTGTTTAAACGTTTATGCATGCAAGCACGGACCTTCAGTGCAGGTCCCTTGTCTGAGGCCCTCTCACTGGCTCTCTTTCCCTCCAGGCCCAGCTGGACAAACAACTCTAAAAGGTTGACCATCAGCTCATCCACAAGTGGCTCCCCCTGTAGGTTGGCTGCAATGTTGGCCAGAGCGTTTATCACCGCCAGGGAGCAGTGCCTTGGAAGGAAAGACAGCATAGATGGAGAGCACAGTTAAACAAAAGCATTAAAATACTCAACGCAGACATACACAAACACAAGACAGAAGAGGCCTATTTACAGTAGTAAAGATATGTTCTTTTAACCTTTATTTATCAAAGGAAAGTTGACTGAGCACGCATGCTCTTTTCCCAGCAATGCCCTGCTTCACATTCACACAGTTACACACATTCACACCTAGGAGATGCCCAGTACTATCCCAGTGCTCTACTGCTGACCACTGAGCAGTTGGGGAAGGGGAGAGCGTTAATCATTCACTTTTCCCAACCACATTTTCCCCAGGCAGTTTGGGGATTTGAACCGGCAACTTTCTGGTCACCAGCCTGGTAATTCTAGTAACACCAGATCCTGACCTGTAGTCATGGTAGTCCTTGGTAGCTGAGTAGACCACTGAGCTGGCCTTCACACTGATCTGCTGGAACAGGTTCCATACCTCCTGGTAGATGTATTGCTATAGGGGCGGCAGGCAGAGAAGGGGTAAGATTGTTTGCTTGCGTGTGTGTGAGTGTGTGTGTGTGTGCGTGGGTTAAACTCACATTTCCTGTTATGACCATGCAGCCAAGCTGGTCTATGATGAGCACATCCAGCTGTGAAGGAGGCAGGCAGAACTTCTGCTGCAGGATCTGCAGGATGGGCTCCATGACTTTGGGAGTGTCTCTCAGAGCCACGGAGATGTGGCCCAGCGCTCGAATGGTGTGGTCTGGGATCAGATGAGCATCCCTGGGAGAAAGACAAGGGGCTTTTTCAGAATAGTTGTTAATCAATGTCTAAGACCTGAAAACATGCAGGGTGACTACAATCCACAATGCAGCTTTTTTAATCCATGTTGCTCACTTGTCATTCTCCTGTGAAATGTATAGACGGTTGGACAGGCTGGCCAGAAAGGCCTCCACTATCACAGGGTCCATAGTCAGACCAGCCTTCAGACATCTGAAAGAGAAGGGGGATATAGAAACACAAAGATGAAAAATGAATGTATCTAAAACAAAAATCCATAAAAACTACTCTCTCACAAAAGCTGTGCCAGGTGTTTGTGTCTGACCTGCAGATGTTGTCGATGGAAATGTCTCTGAGCTGCTCGTACATGGAGGGCTGGTCCTTCCTGTTTGACAGGAGGTTGAAGGTGGACTGGGAATGCTCATTGGTCACGTTGATCCTGATTTCTCCGGTGCCTGAAGAAAGAGTGATAAGAACAGAAAGACAGAAACAGTAATATTCTTAAAAGCATCATCATTTAACACAGCTTGTACAAAATAGGATCTTGCACAGAGCAGAAAAATGCTGCGTGTAGTGCATAGACAGAATCTACAAAGCATCTTATCCTTCTTAATATACAGAATCAGATCAGCAGCTAATCTATGAGAAAGCGGTACACCCTGCAGGGCACCATAGTATAACCTGAATTGCATTTAAATTTGTGTCTGTTTCCGCTCAGTCAATCAACACTCTCTGCAGATCAATAGTGGATGGGACTCGGATGGGACACTGACATGCTGTCATTCATGCTGATTTGACATTGCATCCAGCCACTATGAGAGAACGGTCCATGTGCCATTTCCTTTCGGATTTGATCACTTGCGCTGTATTTGTGGTGACTAAATCCCAAGTTGGTTGTATTGTAGATGTGGACATTTAAAGGTCTATTACAGGAATTCAAATTTCCCTCTATTTATATACATATATGATCAAAGATGTTTTAATGAAGACGTTAAAATTAGATTTTGTTTGAGTGGATACATTTTAAGTTACCGGTATTGCATTTTCAAAAAATCCATCCAGTTTCAGACTAACTCCAGTCAACACAATACAAATGGACTTGGTCTTGACTGGTTTCCCTCACTAAACTATTGCTAAAATCCTTCCAATCAGGCAAGTTTGCAGCATTTGAACTGGAGAGCCTCCAGTACTGTGACTGTTCTGACTGTGAGGACATAGTCTTCAAATTCATTCAATTTAACTAATTCAATTCAACTATTAACTAAACTACATTTATTTGCGAAACATCATGACGAACATTTAAAACAAAATCATGAAACCTGATTAATATGGGACCTTGAAGTCTCAATCCAGTTGTGGATGTGCAGTAGCTGCTGTACCTGTGCTGGTCTGGCTGTGGTACTTGTAGAGCTTTATAAGAACAGGGGAGGGGACCACCAGGAAATCCCTGAGAGAGGTGGTGGCAGAGTGGGCCACCACTGGAAACCTCTCACACAGACGCCCCAGGCCCTGAGACGGAGGGAGAGGGGGAGAAAATGAGAGAAATTTAAAATAAATATCCAATCAGTAATTCAGTATTTTTGTCAGGAAGGCATGATGCACATGACACAGAAGCAGGGGAATAGGAGGACCAAGAGAGGAAGAGGAAATGCTGTACAGGATGCATGTAATTATATACTGTATTGTCAGAAGTGACCTGAGTAGAGTTTTGAACATAAGAGTCGTGAGTACAATCAGTAGTGACTAGCATTTACAGTATAACAGTCATTTGTGCACTTCTCATAACCTTCCTTCCATAACTGATATTATAGCTTTGTTGGTATTAACTACATGAGAATAACATCCAAACCTTGGGCAGATAATGACTCATCAAAGTATTTGCAAAGGACACCAAAATGGGTAATAATTAAAATGGGAAATAATGTTTTTGAGCATGCACAAAATATTTTGTTTTCGCTCAAAACTCACTAAATGTTTGAGTATTGTTTTAGTAAGTACTCTGGATTCAAACCCAGGACGTTGCTGTTACATGGTATGCACCTTAGCCCATCGAGCCACCAGGATGCCCGATACTCCTTTACTTATACTCATAATCTACCTTGAGTAAAATTTAACTTAAGTAGTAGAACGTCTACTTGAGCAAAATATTACAGTCCTATTACAGTATTATACCTGTAGGCAACAGATGAGCAGGGGCATGTGAGCGATGATGACTTTACTAGAGGTTTTCGACTGCAGCTTCTCTGAGAGTTTGGTGCACAGATTCTCAGCTCCTGAAAAAATACACAGGAAGGGGAAATGATACAACCAGTATAAATAAACAAATCTAGCACCCCTCTTAATTATGTAGTCTGAACACACTGCTCTCCTCCCTCTCTGCTATGATTGATTACCCTGCTCATCTTTGACGGCCCACACCATGAGGTCCACACAAGCGGCGTTGGCTTGGCAACGGAGCTTGAGGGGGCTGGGTTCCCCCGGCAACACCCCCGTATCATGAAGTACCCGCTGCAGCTCCGACTGACTGCTGCTAAACTGTTCCAGAACAAAGTCGTGTACTTCCCGCACAAACGCTGGCTGCAAGGCTGAGAAACAGGAAGAGAGTATGGAGATTTCACACAATAAAACAATGTCTGTTTCAATGGGTTACAAAATACAACATTTGCAATCTGGCGACTGCATGTTTGGAATGCAGAACAAATAAAATATATATCATGTTTCACCTTTCATGTAATACAGTGTGTCCCTCAGCATTTTGAACATACACACATAGAGAGGGTCACTGAAGGTTTTGTAACAGAGGTTGATCCCAGGATTCGACTTAACGGCAAACAGAAGAGACAAAGAGAGAGAAACATTACTTAACTGATAAGAGGAGCAAATTTACTTTGAAAACTATGTACTTTTTTTGTTGTACAGAAAGTGGTAATATAGTTTTGAACGCACCTCTGTAACTTCTGACATAGTGGCATCCAGTGTTTTTAAAAAGGAGTCGGAAACAAACTTCTTCACCTGCACATGGACAACAGAGACAACTACTGGTAAAGTTACAGTTTTTGCCTCGCCATAGTATAATGGCCCATGGCAGACAGCAGACCTGGTGTCATAGAAATAGGTAGTGGGCTACTGTACCATGCCGAGGAGCTGTCGGAGCAGATCAACAGGCACCTCCACCTCACCTTCCCCTGCCGCCATGAAGAGAGGAGACATGGAGAAACTGGAGCTGACTGTGGAGAAGTAGTAGTCAGGGTCTACTGCGCTGCTGTCAGGGAGATAGGCACCTGGAAAGAAAGGCACCGGAGGACATACAGAGATGTGGATACTCTTAAACCGTTAGATATCATCAATTTGTGATGTTCAATGCATTCCAGGAGTTATTTTGTGATGAAGTGTTATAATTTACTTTTTTGTTGTACCCACTTTCCCTGAATCTGCCTCGTCTACTTCTGCTTCAGTTAGTGCTTTTCTACATTTCCAAGAATGACATTTGACAACCCCCAGAAAACGGACCTGAACTCCTTCCATTCAGCTGTGGGTTATACGTGAAGGTTGAGAGAGCAAGAGCGATGGCGATAGTAAGAGCGAGAGAGCGAGTCTTTTCAGTCGAGAAAAAGTGAGAATTACTTCAAACACGTCTTGCAGCTGCGTTGCATTCTCGTCTGATGAGGCTACTGTCGGTGGAGAAATTAGTATCTCTGTCTCTTCTATGATCAATTTCTCCCTGTATGATTGTTGAACGTCGGTGCAAAATGATGAGTCTAGAAAGAAGCCCTGCTCTTTGATTCTGAGGGGCTGAAACCAAAACCTGATGTTTACTGTTGATATTTTAGATGGCTGAAAACGTTTCGGCTATCAAACTCCATTGTAGCTGCGCTGGAAATATCTTGGCATCAAATCACATCATCTATGTTTGGCCAGTTATCCATGGGAATAAGAAACATACATCACCAAACAACAAAATGGGCCCAGAAATACAATGAACATTGCCAATAGCTGTTTTTTAACAAGTTTAACAAGTTGACATCAATAAATCATTAAGTAAAATGGTCAGGGTACAGTTAGCCAGTCACTAACAACTGGTTTGTGTAAAACCTCATGCACTATTGTGTAAATGTGGATGCTCAAACTGGGTTTACAGCGTGTGTGAGATATATGTAAAACTAATCTCCATAAATACTGTTCACCTAGCACACGCACAAACACAAACGCACACAAGCAATATGCATGAATCTAAGTTAATGATTGACAACAATAAGCTCGGAGGAGGAGACAGAATCAAGGTTGGCATTAACAAACACAATTGAATCCAAGTTGCTTGTGTTTCAGTGTTTCATTATGGAATAAATGCTTTGTTTTCACCTTCAAAGTAGTGTGGGCCAGGGGTTGTAGGGGAGCAGGGCGAGTGGCCTCCTGGATCGGGACTGACCTATGAGGATGGGATATTTCATTAACCTCTCACCAAGCCATACTTAGTCATCAAAACTGGGAGTCTCATTTTTACTAGAATGAAATGACCAAGCATGTGATAAGAATGCTTTCAATTCTGCAATCACATCAAATTTTTATGGACACAAAACCCACCTCTTGCACCCAATCAGCTCCGTCACAAAACACACACACACACACACACACACACACCTGTGCGGAGGCATCCAAGTTGGTCCCAGTGCGTCTGCGTAGGGAGTCACTCTGGCACACCGTCAGTAGTGAGGATGGCATGATGGAACGGAAGTCATTGAAGGACCTGCGCCGTATTCCATCTGTTTCCTCTGTAACACAGCGGGCCTGGGGCAAATCTTTGGGGAACAACTTGGACAGCAGAGCTTCGTCCGTGTTGCTATAGCGGCCAAATGCCCGAGTCACGCCCAGCAGGCAAGGGACAATATACCTGCACAGGTAGACTGGAGGAGAGAGCAGTGTGAGGCTTTCCATTTGGAAAGTTAAGCACTTTGTTGTTGCTGTGTGTGTGTGTGTGTGTGTGTGTGTGTGTGTGTGTGTGTGTGTGTGTGTGTGTG
>OMLI01010699.1:1192-14985 GCA_900302605.1 Rondeletia loricata
ACTTCTACAACAGAGCTATTTGTCTTTTCCTTGGACTATTGATTTGCTCTCCTGCAGTTCTCTCAGTTGTGATGTTTAAGTAGCTTGGGTTGAAATGGAAGAAATCAAGAGATGTGGATGCCAAGAATCTCTCTACAGAGTGACTGAACATGTCATTACTGTTTTATTGCTCCGGGGTGAAACAAGCAACCACAGACCAAATCACTGTCTGGCTTACAAGGGTTGTGCTACTGAACAATCTCTGAGGTTCAGGTATTAACAACTGCAAAAAAAGTGGAGACACTCGTCACTAATGGAGGTCTTCAGTTTCTTCCTTTTCAGTTGTTTTTGCAGTTGTACAATCATCATAAAATATTTGGTTAGCTCTTCAATGCAATTAACAAAATTAACAATTCACAGATATGGGATTTTCCCTGTTACCTGTCTTTCACAAAAAAGAAACATGAAAAAATCATAATTATTTGACTGATTGACAACGTGGAACAATATAGGTGCTGCAAATGTGTGTTGTTCGAATTGTGCTTAAGATGAATTGTGCCTATGTTCGGAGCAGAATAGTCATTTAAACAGAAGCATGTTTATTATCTACATGATGTCTATTATCAAAGCTGGTGCCTATCAACAATGCTATTTCATTGTCCTATGGTATACAATGATAAACTACTGTATGAAAATAGATATGACCAGCTGCAGATTCAGCAGAATTGATACTCCCATCCTCTTCGCTCTTCCTCACCTGCATGTTCTCCCTCAGGTCAGTGGCTTCGCTCAGTGGAGGGGCGGCCATCTTGAAAACCTCATCCACGGCTCGGACCCCCAAGTCCCTCAGAGCAGTGTAGTCCCTCCCCTTCCTGGCCTTCCGCACAGACAGACCCCTTTTATGAGGCTTTCCCCCTCCTCTCCGGTTGGTTAACGCCACATGGACAAACAGCCTGCTGTAGGGAAGGTCTTCCCCTGTTAGACACTGGAGTGGTACATGCCGGTAGCCGGGCTGAAGGCACTCCAGAGGAATGGTATACTGTCCTGTAATAATAGGGTGGGGAGGCACATTTCAAAACATGGCACAGGAACCTGACAACAAATAATATAAAATAATAAGTGAGTTCTGTGTTTTTGCTTTGTGTGAAATAACACTAACTCTTGTGCAGTAAAGATTTTTACATATTACCAATACAAACTGACATTCTTTGTTCATCCCACCCACCTATGATCTGCTCTTGTACAACCTTAAACTATGAGCTCATTGTCTGAGGGTCGACTTTGACTCCATCCAACAGTATGACCCTGCTGACCTCTGACCCTGACACTGACCTATGAACTCATCCCCTATGAAATCGTCATCCAGCACCACAAAGCGAACCATGGCCAGCTCCGGCAGGTTAATCTGGAACTCAAAGCTCTCGTCAAAGATGGGGTTGTCCCCGTTCTGGGTCACCGTCCTGGTGCGGCGCTCAGCGCAGTCAGCCGGGATGCCGTGGATCTCCACATAGACATAGGGGTCCACAACGTCTCCTTTGGCCCCTGAACCCCTCGGCCTGGGCAGGTTCTGACCGCTGATTACCTGGAGGAGGGATTGATATATGGGCTGTTTTATTTATTCATTCATTCTTTCTTTTACTTTTAGATTTTCAGAAGGTAATTAGGATTCAAAGCATTGTAAGAAATGAGGCTAGTGTCCTTAGCACACTATGAATGTATTAAAAATGGTGTTAGGCTAACACAGAAACTGTAGACTAGCTCACAAATGATTTTTCTAGACAGTAAGAAGGATACAACAGTAGAGAAGCATTGTGGAAATTGAGAGACGTGAATGATGAGAAAAGCCCTGGCTAAAGCCGAAAACAGGCTACTGAGGTCATGTTACTGATCCCAACACACCTTAACATGGAGCAGCTGTGGAGACACACCGGGCACCGTGTCTCTGGTGTCGGCACTGAAATAAGAAACCTCCTGGCGCATGATGGCCGGCCGCAGAACATAGCCACAGTTCCCATTCTGCCGAAACCAGGCCGTGTTCAGGTCCATCATCAGGCCAGCCGTCTGATAATTCATGGCCACAATCTGGCAACCGCACTTCCACAGGTCCTGAGGGTTCATATTGCTGGAGTCAATACGCATGGGGCTGGGGTACACCCGCGACAGGAAATGCTTGTTGTGGTTGACAAAGTCACCCGGGCTCTCACCAGCGAGACGCACAGCCAGGGACTCGTGGAAGGAACACAGTTCCCAGGGTTTTTGGCTCTTGGATGATGTCTGGAAGTCAGTAAAGTGGATTGAGTGGCAAAGACTTACTAGGTCAGAGAGCTCCTTCAGGAGTTGGAACTGTTTGGGAGGAGGAGGAGGATTAGACTGAGTGACTGCTGTGGCAGAGACACTTTTCTGAGATCCTGTCTCCTTCTCACTTCCTCCAGGCCCTGCCCCTCCACTGCTAGTAGCTACCTTCATCCTCTGGCACATCTCTGCCCCTTCATCCTCTTCACTCACCTTCCCCTCCTCCCCTTCCCAACCTAACCCCAACTTCTTCCCCTTCAGTAGGATCTGACCCCTTAGGGCGTGTGGCGACGGGAGGTACGATTCCCCCTCATCGGGGGGGTCCGTGTATAACCTCTCCCCCAGTATTCTAATGAGATGCTGCAGCATCACTTTCTGCTGTCGAAGTGAACAGTGGTTCTCAATAGACAGAATTAATGGATACTCCGACGCCACAAATGCAAACCTTCCAATCACTTCCAGCACGCAACGAAGGGCAAGGGGCGAGGTGAGGGTGTGTCCAGTACAGACCACTGGCTCCTCATCAGGACCGTCCCAGACGTCCACCTCTACACATCGACAACCCATCTTGAGGGCGCGGATGTAGCCAGAGATGTCGGAGGGACCTCGGAACTGGTCCTCGATGAGGTAGGTGTTGTGGGAGGAGTTGATGTAGTAGTGAGACAAAGGCTGGCACATGTCCTGACACACGGTGCCGTGCTCTCTGTCAAAGAGGTGGCACTCTGCCGAGGTGAGGTAGCTGGTGAAGCCGTCCAATGACAGGCATCCCTGCTGACGGCCCTCCTCTGATGGCTCATGGGATTGGATCAGCTCCAGGCTGGTCTCCTCACTCACCTGGTTTAGATGAGAACAGAGTGAGAGAGTGAGAGTGAGAGGAGGAAGAGAAATGGGATGGGAACAAAATGACAGACAATAGGAATAAACACTGGCATTGCATTAGTGAGGATAAGCTTCTGACTGACTCAGTTTTCTACCATTTGTATGTGTGATTCATTTGTGTGTGCGCACATGAGATGTGTGCATGAGTGTACAAGTTACCCACTTGAACCACACCCTGCTCAGCCTCCAGGAACCTCATCAGGTCTTTGGTGTCCAGGAACTCCTTGTTGCTAGAGAACTGCACCAACAGGAAGTAGATCTCCGGACGGGTGCAAAGGTCATGGAAGACCTCGATGAACTCCCGCTTGGTCACTCGCTCATTTCTCCTTGCTTGTCTTTTGTTTTCGCTATGGTCTTTAGCTACAGATCCGTTATCTAGCGTACCAGCCCCGGCCCCACATGTCCTCTCCCTGACTCTTTGAAGCTCTTTAAACCTGTGTTCCACTTTGCCACTGCTCACTCCAGGGTTCACACTCTGTATCAACCCTATGGCCGATCGCAAACTAATTCCCTCCTCCATGTCCCCCTGTCCATCCGATTCAGCAGCAGAGGAGAACAACTGCTCTAGCCAGCTGAGCCGAAGGCTGTCCTGACTGCTGGCGATCATGTCCAGGGCATGCTTCCCATACTGCATCAGATACCTGGAGCCAGATCAGATAGGAGTGGACAAGGCTGATGCCATAGGACAGTATATTCTAATAGTTTTACCTTCACCTTTCAATTGCATCACATACATTAAAATTTTTCATCTTAGGCATTTCGCTGGCATTAATATAAAGAACTACTTACAATGACTGCAGCAGTACAATAAGCTTAAATTCCTAGATCACCAAAATTATAAAGATACCTTGAACCAGATGTTTTGGTTGTCGTATTTACCATACAACAGTCATGGGAAGAGCCTTTTAATCCCCAATATAGAATATAGACTATTACATGTCCATCTGATTTGGTTTTACTTCATTTTGAACTTGAGTTCTTACTCATGCTATAATGCTGTCTCTGTCTAACATCACCCAAAACACGTCTTGGCCAAATGGCAGGTGATTGGTCCTCAGACCCTAATGTGTATGAGCCCGCCCCCACAGCTATAATACACCCCGCTCACCTGCCAACGTCATTCAAGCTTTATTCAGCCCGCTGCTGATGTATTGCCTCATCACCTTCTAACCCAATTTGGTTGTTTTGGTACTTGTTTTTTCATCTAAACTGCTCCACTACGGACGGCCTAGCCTTCGTTCCGAGTGACGAAAAGTGCATCTCCTCGGGTTTCCCATCCGTTTCTCCCTCGACTGTTGGTTTGAGTCAGCTAGCTCGCTAGCCATTCTACCAACTAGCCAAAACTTTGCGGCTTAAGCTAGTTGCTAGCTTGTTCGTCCACAGAACATGTCGGATGCTCAGCAGAAACGGTGCTCCCAGTGTGGGAGCACATGGCTGACAGGGACAACCACAAGGTGTGTGTATTATGTCTGGGACAAGAGCATGCGTTGCCGCTTGCCGACCCTTTTTTCTGTGTTTCATGCTCCGGTTTTCCCCTCGCCACGCTCTGCCATTGCACCCATCTTTTCCTTTCCCCCACGTGCGGCACAGCTCACTCCGAGCCTGCTAGCCTGTGGACAGAGCGCAATTTCTCACCTCTCCCCCCGTCTTGAACACCTGTAGCCCAGCATGCTCCTCCAAGTGTCGCCATAGCAGAAGGAGCTCGCTGAGTTCCACGCACAGCAATGGTGATGTCCAGGGCAGTAACCAAATTGAACATCTCATGGCCTGACCCCCCTGCTCAGCCCCCTCTATGCTCAGTAGGGCATATTTCCAAGGTTCAGCTATGCAGCCAACCTCCCCGCCAAGACAGCTGCCATGCTGCGAAGATATAAAGCAGCAAGTCCAGCTCTCTTGGGGGTCCCCTCATCAGACATGGTCTCCCATTCAGGCCTTCATGGGGTGGTCCTCCATCATCTCTGAGCCAGAGCTGGGTTACTTAACCATGCCACCTGTGGAGGAGTCAGTGGCTACCCACCTCAGGCTACCCTGAGCTCAATGGTGCAAGGGACCCCATGGATACTCCCGTTGCGCACAGACCTCCAAACCCAGGCAGAAGGAGACATTTCCCATCCCTCCCCCCACAAGTGGAAGCTGGTGGCTTGGTTCCTGAATGGGAACGTCTGCTAGGTGATGGTCTACCTTTAGCAGTCATAGAGACAATACAGAGTGCAAGAGCCCCATATGTGCGGCGCATAATGAGTCGACACAATCAATATTGAAAATGGTCTTACTGTTAGCCCTGTCTACAGCTAAGAGAGTTGGTGATTTGATTGCTTTGTCGGTTCGGCAATCATGTATGAATTTTTCAGCAAACAAGCAGCATGTTACACTGTTGCCTAACCCTGCTTATCAGCTTAAGAATATAAATGCAAATTTTAGATCTATGATTGTTGATCTCCTCCCTGTGCAGTTTGTGTGCTCCTGGCCTATTTGTATAGGACGCGCATGATGCACCATTCTGACCAGCTGTTTGTATGTTTCGGGTCCCAGGCCCTGTCCAGGGAGCATCTGTCTTGTTGGATAGTGGAGGCCATAGCTTTAGCCTATTCTTCATTGGGGAAGGAGTGCCTAAAGGCTCATTCTACTTTTACAGGGTGTGTCAGTGGAGGACATGTGTGCGGCTGCCTCATGGTCAACTCCACACACATTTGTTAGGTATTATAGTCTGGATATCTCCAATACGTATTTTTCGCACGTTGTATTGTTGGCGGCCAAACGTTGATACGTCCTGGCCTTTTATTTGCATTGTTTCACGGCATAGCCTTATGTAGCGGTTGGCCATGGTATCCCATGTTTGTTCCTCCTTGTTGGGTGAGAAAGGTTGCACTCAGCAGGGCCCTCTCTATGACCAGAAAGGATGGTGGTATGCATTATAGCATGAGTAAGAACTGGAGCTCGAAATGAAGTAAAACGTTGGGGTTGTACTACAACCCAGGTTTTACGAGTGAAGAACGATAGTTCTTACTAATTCAGCCTTGCTGGCGTTTGTGGCCAGGCTGAATAAGCTGCTTTGAATGACGTTGGCAGGTGAGCGGGTTGTATTATAGCTGCGGGGGCGGGCTCATACGCGTCAGGGTCTGAGGACCAATCACCTGCCATTTGGCCAAGACGTAACTTGGGTGGTGGTAGAGTTTTATAAAATAAAATGTATTCAGCTGCGCTGCCAGAGACAGCTTTATAGCATGAGTAAGAACTCGTAAAACCTGGGTTGTAGTACAACCCCAATGTTCTACTGTTATAGTGAATACTAAACTACTGTTGGGCTACGTTATAATAGAAAAAGGTGCACTAAATGATTATTTATATAAAAACTGAGTGTAATTTGTGTCTGCTACAGCTCAAGATTTACAAATGTACAGTATAAGACCGCTGACTGATCCCTCGCTCTGTCATACCTGAGGCCAGTCACCCAGATGTTGGCCACCTCAGCAGAGTTGGCCACCAGGTCCAAGATCTCATACGTTTCTCCATATATGATGGAGAACGCACAATCCTCTGAAATCTGATCATACACCCCGCTGGTCCGAAAGGTTTCTGTGTTACGACCCGTTCGCACCTAGAATGAGACCACAAGAGATTCAACAAGACCTACGGTAGATATATACAATTAAAACAAGTAAACTATTGTCTTCTATATGGTTCGGGTTTAGTTAGTCAAAAAGAATCAGTGGGATCATCCAGAAAAGTGACGACCCCATGAGCCAGGCAGGCTACATCAAGTGCGCTTGATTTACAAACTTTTTTCTCTGGACACTGACCTCTCGTATGGAGGGGAGGGAGATCCGGGCTTTGTCTGACTCCTTCTTGGACGGCTCCCAGCACAGAGCCTGTAGCCCTGCATCCAGGAGGTAGTAGCGCTGGTAGACCCGCGAGTTGGGGCGCACCTTCCTCAGTTCACTACCCTCAACCTGGAATCAAGATATGGATGACATTGTGACCCACTGCCCTTTAGTGCAAGTGAGCCTGTTTAAATTAATGAATGCCACAATGACAACATATTCAAGAATTAATCTGCAATATGACAGTTCAGAGCCTCGCTGGTTGAATCTACAGTACAAGTGAGTTGTATGAGCGTCAGACAGGATCAAAAGCCTGTGCTCTCCAAGAAACCCTTGATGCATGCATATTTCACATATGTGAAGCCTATATTTTATGTATGTGGTCACACGGGAGCTGACCCACCATGGAGTGGATACAGTCGGCAGCACTGCTGATCTTCCTCTCTGACAGGCTGCTACTGAAGGACACCGTCTTCTTCCTCTCCCGACCCACACGTGACCCATCCTGATGGAGAGAATAGGAGGCGCAAAGGGGGAGAAGGAAGAAGGGAAGATACAGATACAGAGAGGAGAAAGGTGTAATGAGAGAAGGAGAAAAATGAGATAAACAGAGAGATAGAAAGACAGACAGGATGAGAGAGAGACCAGTGATTCGTCTGAAGATTATTCTTTGCATTAGGAGATTACTTCTGCTTGGGCATAATAAACAAAAGAAACGTCACAGGATTAAAATGCATATCACTTTATATAACCGTATATAAATACTGATTATTAGTCTATTGGACAGAGCCTCCTCCTACCAAGCTGTTATTGTTTTTCCTGATACCATGCTAAAAGCCTTTGCCTGCCTTTGCCCTTCACCGTTACACCATTAATCAAACCTGACTAGACAGGACAGAGGCAGCAAGCTGCAGCATTCTAATTTGCCCCTCCTCAACGACATTGGCAGGCCCAATCAGGTTATCTGAGCTCGCCATCACAGCTCATCAATCTGATATATTGACTGATCAGATGTCAAACCAGGAGAGAAAGTTATAGAAACAGATAAGAACATATATATGGGGGGAAGTTATTCAATTACTGGTATATTGGAGCCCTGCTCAAATCAAATCAAAGACTTAATTGATTAATATAATCTAAGGCAGGAAAAGCCATTAATTTAATTGTGGTTGATTCAATCCCAAGTAGATTGATCCAAGACATAGAAACTCATATACTTACTCTCTCACACACACAATCTTCACAGTTCCCCTACCCATCAGTAGTATGATGTAGTATGTATAGGATGATGTGTATGACGATGTAAGTCGCTTTGGATAAAAGCGTCTGCTAAATGCCGTAATGTAATGTAATGTAATGTAAAGCAAAACCAAACAGCATGTTTTACTGGCAAAATTGTCAGCTATCAATGCAATACAGTCTCTGGTATGTCCCAGATTTTTTTCTGAAGAAACATTCTTATGCATTTGTTTTGAAGATATTTCTGGGTAAGTTGCACAAGTGAAACTGAAAAATAACAAAATTACTTTGAAATGGTTAGTGAACAAACAAAAACAATCCTGCGTTGTAGATGGTAGTGAACGTGATATTTTTTGTCAGTGGGCGATGAAATCGGGCAGCACGCTGCTTTGTGGCTAACTAAGAGGTCATATTTTTGCCTCTCAAAATTGGTTTGGAGTATTTCAGCAGGCCAATCGATCATCATTTTCATATTTAGAGTGAACATCTTTGAACACTGATTGATCTCTATCCATCAGGCAACACAGAGAAACATGACTTTGATAACACGCAGTTCATATGAACATCAAAAGCACTTGGCTGTTTTATGAGAGAAGAAACGAGGGAACCCTGCATGTGAGAAATATCTGGGGGATATGAGAGGCAGAGATACGAGAGAGAGAGAAAGACCTGAGATGTGTTTCGTCTGAAGAATATGAATAAACGTGAGAAAGAGGGGAAGCATCATTCACAGAGGATGAAAGAGTGAGGCAAGGATGCCCAATCATCACATATCCTCATACAATTGCCTCATTACGATGTAGAAGCGTTGCCAACAGCGACAACAGCTTTTTTGGAGCATTGACATGGTAAAGGAGGGAGGTGGTACTCTAAAAATACCCCTACTGGTGTCTGGGGGCATGAAAGAGAGGGAGAGAAAGAGGGAGGAAGAGATGGGGAGGTGGACAGAGGGTGAGAGAGAGATTGTATGCCTTTCCTTCTTGCACCCCCCACTTCCACCCTTGCAAATTGCATGAAGAGAATGCATAAGAGAAGATCTGACAATCAAAATCTTCTAGTCTAGCTAGCTAATACACCAATGTTGTGACTTAAATGTATAGCAAAGACTAACAAATGAGAGAAACCAACACTTAACATCAACGTCGGAAGAAATGTCAAAGTTGGACACAGGCTGAGGTAGAAAAAAATAATCTGCCGGTGAAAACAAGCCATGGGTAGCACGTGCACAGCTGATGATTGATGTTGCTGAGATTACATTTATCCAATTAGCAAGTGGCGTATGCACAAAAAAGGTGGCATTTGGCGGATTTGCATGAATCACGTAGGTCTCAATTTCAGGTCTAAAATGACGTCAAAATCACATCTATGAATAATGAAAAGCCAACCATCAAGTAACGAATACAGACATCAAATAATGAAAAACCAACCATCAGATAATGAATATTCACGTCAAATACTGAAAAGCCAACCACCAAATAACAAAAGAAAAAAAGTCAAATAAAAAAACTTGCCCACATGAATTAATAAACAGCTTTATCAAACTTTTATATTAAGGTGTGGGTCTACTGTTAGCCACTAGATATCATCATTTCATTAGCTTGGACATTCATTATTTGATGGCTGCGAGAGTATTCTTGCTTGATGTGGTCCACAGAACTTGAATGGATAGAACGGTCATTCCCATTCAAATAAACGTTCCAAGATGGTCGGAGCGGCGGCCATTTTTATATGTACCGTTGGGCTAGCTTCCGTATAAACTGACTTACGGCAAGTCGCTGAGGCGAGAGGAGAGCTAATATGCTAATGTTGACTAGAAGAGCTAGCGAGAGAAGTACAATCTTTGATAATGATATGTTAACCTCATTGCTAACGTCAGCTTTCAGTTGAGTTTGGACAGTTTGGCACACAGATTCAAATGTTCAGAATTATTTTATTCTGCTTTTAGGCTACAGCCACAGCACAACACATCTGCACAGTTCTCAAGCAAGTGTGACAGACTTTATGGCCAGACTGGCGTTGTCACCAGAGTAAATTCCATAATCGCCATTTTATGCTTTACTAGCCAAATTACTATGGCAAACAGTGGAATGACCGTTCTATCCATTCTATTTCTGTGATGTGGTCATTTGTTATTTGACGTTGTGCTGTGCACCTGTCAATCAAAGGCTCTGCCAGTTGGACAGCTTGGCGGGCGAGGTGAAAACAGACACGCATGCTGTGTGACTAGAGCAGCCTGTTTCCCCACAGTGTGAGTGATCATTTTTTCCTGTTTCAGCCTGCACTTGGTCTAATACATTTTAAAGCCTTTTTTTCCAACTATGCTAGTTTTTTCGAAGCAGCTGCTATTCCTTCGAGCTAATGGTTAATCCCGTAGCGGTTCAGGTCATTCAACTTCTGGAACACTTCGAATGGCGTGTCACGTGACAACGTGTATGCGAAAAAAGAATGGGGTTGTTGTTTCCGGAACCTGGAAATAGTTACGCCCATGTCTTCATGTCTCAACTCTATTACTGATTTGGTGGGCTGGACTAGGTGGGGGCGGAGCCTTTGATTGACAGGTGCACAGCACAATGTCAAATAACAAATGACCACATCAAACGTCAAATACTCTCGCAGCCATCAAATAATGAATGTCCAAGTCAAATAATGAAATAACGACATCTACTGGCGAACAGTAGACCCGCACCTTAACATAAAAATGTGACGTGGTTGTTTGTTAATTCATTTGTGTAGGTTAGGAGGGTTTTTTATTTGACTTGTTCTTTTGTTATTTGATGGTTGTTTTTTCATTATTTGATAATGTGAGCATTCATTTTTTGTTGTGGTCATTTGTTATTTGTAGATTGTACGTTTATATCATTAGACATGATCATTTATCGTTGGATTGTGGCACAGAAAATGTTCCATACACATTGTGTGTTACACTATAAACTCTCTTTTTTTTATTTTTTAAAAGACAGAGGGGGCGAGGGAGCAGGGATCTGTCTTTTCTCAGCTCTCATGAGATTATCATGGGAAATTCACTGACCCAGAATGAGGCACAGAGCCAGTAGTCACTGACTTAACACACAAATGCAGACACAAACATAAACACAGAAACACACACACACACACAGTACCCTATCATCAACCCTATCCATTTCCTTTCATGCAGTGCAATGACAGGCACAGAAAATCAATGTTGCCCTCAATCTATATCTCTATCTCTGTGTGTGACATTAGCAGTAATGGTTTCTCTGTGGCCATATCAGCACCAATCACAGTGCATGGCTGCCATGCATTACCCAGTTAGGTGCTCCACATAGATAATGTGGAGTCGTCTCCATAGACATTCATGCACTATGTGACCAGAGAAAAATGTGTCATCCCTGATTGATAGATAGGCAATGGACACACAGACTAATAAATAAACTGTGGTTTGTACCAGGGGATTCGAAAAAGACCAGGATTCTCCATGTGACCTATTCAGTAGATGGGATTCAATTATGCCATGTGGTGAGCCTGTCCTATATATTCAACTCTGTTAGCCTCCCTACATCAATAACTGATAGAAAGGGAGGGAGACAGAGTTCAAACACACAGCCGAACGACACTGACGTCAATGAATACCCTGAATGAATTATCCTGAATACCAGAGGGCACATGCATCACAAATACACCTGCATGCAGATAAACACCTTAGCAAAATACAAAGGTAAACATACTGATTTGTGTATGCAAAAAAGGCACACACGCTGTCTAAAGAGATTATAGGCAATTAGGCATAGGTACACACACTCACATACGCACACAGAAACACCCACCCTCGTCCTCTATTCCCCGATGGAACTCAAATAGCAATTTACTAGAGTTAATCGCTACTAGAATGTGTGCGTTTCCTTCACAGAGAAAGACCCTATTTGTTTCCCTCACAGAGGCCAAGCATGCATTCAGATCCTCCCCAAAAAACACCAGCGCTTCAAAACAGGAAGCAGCCTGTCAGTCAGTCACAGAGAACTTCCTGTGGCTTCACAGGCATCACAGCAAGAGCTGAGTGAAGCGACAGCACAGAGGACAAAGAAAGAAAGAAAGACAGATGAAAGAACAGAGCAATGCATCCTGACCTATGGAAAGGGGATTTAGTTTATTCCACAGTTGGAACACATGAATAAACATGAATATCGCTGCTGCTGTGTGAACATCTTGTCACTTCAATTTTGAATTTTTGTCACTTGTTACTTTAATTCAAGGTTTGCGGAGCCTTTTGTGTGTTGAACAACATGAAACCCATTTTATAACTTACAGTTTCCAAAACACAATGTAGCCATTTTGGGGGGAAATGTTTTCTGATGTTAATTGCTTCATATTTCACAAACGTATGTTATTACTTCCTCTTGAATATTACTTTTTTTAATGAGAAACGGTCTCAGGGTAACTATTAACCTCAGTGATACTTAACAGTGATCTTTATTCAATGCAAGCAATCCTTTTCTCAGCGTAGGCGTCAGATATTTCAAATGGCAGATATCTAACTTTGGGTTGAAATTATCACAAAAAAAAATGTTTTAAATTGAGATTTTTTTCATCTGCCAGATTTCATCTACCAGCAATATACGAAAGACTGGTCCAGATGTGAATACATTTGTATGATTTGGTATTAGTGCGACATTCCAATTGCTCCTGAGAGGCCATGAGCGTCTAGACTGACTGAACTACACGGTAGATGGACAGATGTGGCGATGGATGGAGGGAGAGAGTGATGGGGAGTGACTGTGTGGCAGAGATTAGATGGGAGTGATCAGACAGAGAGATTGAGAGGGACACATGACAAGATCACAGGGGAGACAAATCACTGAAAGTTGAAAGTTGAGATGAGGAAATGGATAAACAAAAAAGGAAAAAAGACAAGCTGGAGGGAGGATAGAGAGAAATAAATAAAGAGGCTCTTGGGCAGATTACTGTCTGCCTGTATGCGGACGGTCACACAGGCTCGCACTCGACATTTGCCTCTAGGCACTAGCATGGACTTGTGCTTTCATTAGCCAGCTTACCATGCATACGTGACATGATATATGAGAGTGTATGTGTGTATGGAGGCAACAAGCTAGTATCACTAATTACAGAACCTCCAAGTCAGCAGAATGAGAATGTAGGTCATTAGTGGGTGTCTTCTTTGATCCGCTGATTAAGACAGATAGAAAAACAGAGACAGAGAGTGGGAGAGAGAGAATGTAGAGAATGAAGGAGTGGAAATTGGTAGGGAGGAGGAAATGTCTTGGCCTGTGGCCCTGTGTGTTTGACAGTAGATGATGGATGATGGATGGCATAGTTTCTTCCAGTGTTTCTCACCCTGGGGATCAGGACAACCAAGGGGTTTACGAGATGATTTACTGGGAATCGTGAGATGATTTATGGAATATGAAAGGATTTCTACAAAAAAAAATATATATCAACAGACACAAAATTCCTTTGGTGTTGGGTAAAAAGTTGTCAAAGCCTTTAGTGCTTATAATCCCATAATCATATGTCTGTGTGTGTGTGTGTGTGTGTGTGTGTGTGTGTGTGTGTGTGTGGGTGTGTGTGCGTGTGTGTGTGTGTGTGTTG
>OMLI01010728.1:1123-12948 GCA_900302605.1 Rondeletia loricata
ACACACACACACACACACACACACACACACACACACACACACACACACACACACACACACACACACACACACACACACACAGTGTTGATGTTCATCAGTTATCCCTCATAATCCGTCAGACATGTTTGATTGAATACCCCAGTCCTGGTCTGAAATCTCCTGTTACAGAGTGGTGACTTTACACCACTGGAGATTGAATAGCAGACCTATCCACAGCACTGACTCCCTATGGGGAAACCTAAAGCCAGCGTTTAGATCCTGGAGATTAGCTCGTATTCACCATCTCTCTCCTCTCGCTCTGTCTTGCTCTCTTGCGGTGTATGGCAGGGCGTTGAAAAGCCCCACATCAGGCGTACTTCCGCTCCTCTGTGAGAGGTCAAACAACATGTTTCCACAGCTTGAATGACTTGTATCTCAGGTTGGGAAACTAGAAATTGCAATAGCTATAGACACCACTTGAAACTGAATAGACTCACTTGTCATGTAGGCTATTATGAATGCTCTATCTACAGTGGCAGCTATCTCCACTGTGCTTAGCCACAACTTTTTCATGAGTGCTGTTTGCTTATGTTCCTGTTGACTGTCAAAAGCCAAAAATTTGCTTCAGTAGTCTTCAGTGTCTGGCTATAATGGAAACTGGAAACAAAAATTTGCTTCAGTAGTCTTCAGTGTTCTTTAGCATTGTGCTCGTCTGGTGCAATACGTGCGGCACAGCCCAGTTTCCATTATAGCCAGACTGTTCCCGAGGCTGCATCGCCACTAGACGAGAACCTAATTGACTTGAGGGTCAGACGGTGCGACCCTAGAGGAGGATGAAAAATAGCTGCGCTCAGCCCTCGGAGGTGAAAACCAGGAGCCGAGCCAACAGCGTATTGACCAGCTCCTTGCCCGGGCAATAAGGCTTCCTCTCAGCTCATCAAGAGAATGAAACCGGATCTATAAACGCTTTCATTGTCCTATAAACCGGGAAACCCCCCCATACGTGCACACCTATGGTCCAATGGAGTCTTGTAAAAGAGGATTTCCTTGGATGCGTTTGTGTATTAGGCAGGCTTAGCCGAGTCGTTGTGAGGGCGATGAAACCCACTGTAAACATTTTTGCAGGTGGAATGAACTGGAGATTAATTCGACTGCTGGAGCCTCATAATCCTTGTTAACCACTAGCTTGTAAAAGGCATATTCAGCATAACTGGCGAGTTATCATATGGTGACATGGCAGTCTAATTTGGCACACTTAGAGAATATGGACATGAAGGATAATACTATGCTCAACGGAGAGCTTGGACCAGCATCTTGTTGAGAGTGAAGTATATTGGAGACCCAATCTAAATAATAAATTAAACTGAACAGAATGTCTATGCATATCACTACAGTCCTACTGGGTGGCATTATCAGGGTTGGGGTCTGTTCGCTTCAATTCAAAAAATTTGAATAGGAATTACAATTTGACAATGACAGTTATGACTACATGGACATGCAAGCATTTTTCAATATTTGCATTTTAAAGAAAATGTGATTCACTGAATCAACAGTGTTGATTCACTGAAAGTGAATCAACCCCAAATCTGTTACATAGGGTTGTGTCCCTATATGGTGCTTATATGACATTTACACCTGGGTGTGATTGAGGATACAGAGAATGGACAGTACAGTGCTCTGCCCTTACAAGGCGAGAGTGAAAAGCTGGGTAAGAAAACTGCACAAGGTGTGATACACCACAGCTCTATGACATACGATAACATAACAGACCTCAGTGATCGAGGCATATCTTCCAGTGTGAGTACGATGTGACCCGGATGCGTGTAAATGTGTACATACCTGTTCAGGTTTGAGTCCCGGTGGCACCCAGGCGTACTCCTCCAGGGCGCAGCCTGAGTCGTCGTCCGAGGTGGAGTTCCTCTGGAAGTCGTACATCAGCTTGGTGACCGTCTTCTCCATCTCTACAGGCATGGCTGTCACTGCATGCTCCTCGCGACGACACTTACAGTGCACACAGATCTTCCTACAATAGAGAAGCAGAGAGAAAGAGCAGCGGTCAGGATGACAGAAGAAAAATAGGAATGGATATGGAATGGCAGCTTTATATGCAGGAAATAACTATTCGGCTTTTGCTCAACAGGGGCCTATTAATGATAGATGTAGTGGAATAAGACTGTCAGATTAGATTAGAAGTGAAAGACATTAAATATACAATCAGATAGCTATTTGACCATCTAAATTATGTTGTTGAAAAGCAAAATACAGGCCTGTTTTAGGGTAAAAAACAAATACGTCATTCAATGAATCACTATGTAAACACAACTACGTTTGGGGCGATAGGGTTTCAGCAGGGACGTTATACTGCAGTTGCTGTTTGGGCCTCTAAAGCCTGTCATTAATCACCTACAAATAAAATGACTCAAAGTACTTTTTCCAATGGTACCCTTTGACAACGTGTCACTGTAAATGAAAAATAAGAAACCTGTTATCAACCCTAGTTGGTTAATTGCAACAACAACCGCTGAAGATAAAACACTCGAGTCACATTCACAACCATGACGCCTGTCTTCGATTCCAGGCCCTCTACCCGTGAAGGATGTGAACGCCACACAGTTCAAAGGTCGGAGTTCACAAGTCAAGGCTTCCCGCTGCACCTCTCACCGTAAAACGTGGGTGCCACAAATACTATCCTCCACAATCCTCTGGGGCACCAAGAGCGAGGACATAATCACAAACAGGCTAGGGAAATAACCAGCACACAGCTACTGACAGTGATGGAAAGCAGTACTGTACATACACATGCGCGTGCACACACACACACACAAACACACTTCTGTCTGTACAAGGTTAGCTTGAAACACTAGCAGATGCTTAGCCAGGATAGTGCTCCACTCATCAGTCAAGCGGACCCACCCAGCTATAAAATGGAAAGTATCCATGTGTGAGTTTCCACGGAAAAGATGGTTGGGAGTGTTTGAGGTTGACACTCCTCTCCCTAGCTGCTCTTTCATCTCCAGACGTGTCCAGAGAGTAATAAAGGGAGTTGTTATATTTCATAGACTAGAACAACTACTCTGGAGCGCTGTCTTAAACATGGTGATATCAAAGTCAAGACTTGCTTCAGAGAGGATAGCGCAGAGCTGGTGTGACATCTCGCAAAAAGCAGGATAGGATGTAGGATAAAT
Organism: Rondeletia loricata; assembly: GCA_900302605.1. Lineage (NCBI taxonomy): Eukaryota > Metazoa > Chordata > Actinopteri > Beryciformes > Rondeletiidae > Rondeletia > Rondeletia loricata. The sequence goes on from OMLI01010728.1 coordinate 4,288, forward strand.
ACCGCCCACTGGAACACAAAAGGTAAAATGTAGGCCAATGTAATCTTGTTTGTATTCAGACGCAAAGGGAGGAGACACTACACACATAGATTCCTGTGTCCTTGACAGCTCTGCGCCCCAGCGTGCAGAGGAAACTGGGTGGCCAGTAGGTCGCATCCCACTAACCCTTGCTGCCCCTCAGGCGGCCAAAACAGTCAGACAATCCCATTACCCTCCCAGACAGACGCCTGCCTGCCTGCTCCGTCTAATAGGCAGCCCAATGGAGGGGCTTAAGGACACTGAGGACACTGCCTGACAGAATGACAGACTGACAGCTTCGCTGGCTGAGGATCTGTCAGTGCAAAGTGCTTGGAGCACAGACAGCACCGCGTGGAGAGTTGGCTAAGTCTCACCTTGTCTCTCCTTCAAAAGAGCACTTCTTGTCAAGGACTGTCTTCAGTTGGTTAACAATGCACTTCAGTCTATTTGTCTTAGCGCTGATGGATTCTGATGACAGAATAGACATTGGAAATACTTTTAAATCCCTTGATTTAGATGTAGAACATCCCACTGACATGCCCCGACTGGTCATATGAGAGGTAATCCTTTAAAAACACATAAAAATATATAGGCTTAAAGTTGGATGAATTCTCCATCACCACTTGAGGATTCCTTGCGATCCGTCAGAGGCCTAACAGCCTATTACTGCCAGCTCCAGCTTTCAACACAGCCTTAAGCAGAAAGGCAGACATCTGCAACTTCTAGCGCCCTTGAAGGGCAATCAACTTGTGCTGCTGCAAGCCACAGCCTTCGTCAACCGACTGCATGAATATTAACAGATCACATGAAGTGCCCAGATATCACCTCCATGAATATTGATGGGAATGGTTAAGCGGAACAGTGAAGCAGCTCAGGCAGACTAAGGGGCCGTGTCCACAGAAAGCGTTTTTTGAGCTGCCAGCGCCTTTCTGCCATTCATTTCTATGGTAAAGACGCGCTAGGAGCGCTCCTCTTCCCAGCGACGCGCCTCGTGTTTTAGCGCTCTCGGCGGCTACCATTTTTTGGCGGAGCGCTCTGGGCGCCTCGAGTAGAAAATAGTTTGGAGAACGCTGCTTATCAATGTCACTTTTTTTCGACCGACCAATCCAAATCGAGGAAGAGGCGGGACTAAAAATATCAACAACATAGCGGAGGAGAGGCTGATTCTTGCTGTGTCCGACAACCCAATAATTTACGACCTTACCTTGAAGGCCTACCACGACCACTCCATGCGCTTTGGAAGCGCTCTGGGCATTCATATTTTGGATATCCAAAGCGCTCCGCCATGAAAAAAACACTTTCTGTGGACCCCTAAGTCATCAAGACGCTGTCAAGGCATCAGGCTGGGAGAAGGGTGATCGGTAATACCCTTTCCCAGTGGCGTCAGGCTGTAGCCAGGGGCGATGCAGCTCTGCGGGCCACTCATTAGAGCCCAGCACCTTCACCATCATTACAAATGTATGAGTGATTAACCAGGATGACACACACACACACCCACACAAAGTGCACACACATCTACAAGAACACACACTCGCAGCTAAGATACGGTACCTCTTACTCTTTCTCCCTCCCTCTCTCACACACACACACACTGCCTCCTACTGTGCTAGAACAAGGACGATGATTCAGAGTGCCAATAGGAAACGGCACCAATAAACATGAAGACAAAAAAGATTAAGCACGTACGCACAACATCTCCCACTCTTTTGACGTGCTGCCAGGTGGTTAGCAGTAGATTCTGCCTTGGGATGAGGAGGCCCGCTTGGAGATAGGGGTGTATAAATAGCGCAGAGTGGACCTGAAGGAAAGCATTCCACACTGCATTCCTGCTCAGAGGACACGCCACAACCTCACTGCCCCACACTTAGCCTGATCTCTGTGGAGTTGATATGGAGATAGAGAAGAAGCTCCAGTACATGTGACCTCTTGGAGCAACGCATCTCTCTTTCCCCACTCTCTCAGTCTTCTCTCTCTCTCTCCGTGATCCAGATGCGTGATGAACATCCTCCAGTGATTCACCTCGCAAACATCTGATCTCCCCACATCGGGATTGGTGGAGATAATGCCTACAGGGGCCTGTTGCTCCTTCCCTCCCGCTCCATCCTCATGATTTACAACACGCTTCACGCACATTTCCCCCCCCAGCTGAAACATAACCCCATGCTTCCCCTTGTCATCTACATGATTTCAATTAGGAGAGATTGGGGGACTCTGGTAATACAAGTCAAGTACATCACCAACGCCTCATAAACGACTCCAAAGGAAAAAGAGAGGGAAGTAAAGTGGTCCGTTTCCTCTTTAAACGTGACTGGCCTCTTATGCGTTTCCTCTCCAGGGAGATGTAAACTCCTCTCAGCATTTCATTGGCTAAGAGGAGTGTGAGGTTTGTTCAAGACCTGGGGGGTATGTGGATGGATGGTAATCTCCGTGACCATGATGTCAGCGGACAATCATTCACCATGTTGGGTTAATTATCATTGCGCTGCTCCTCTAGATTACCCCTGTAACCCAGGTAACAGGGCTCTTTTAATAGCTAACTAGATTCGGACAGGGCCCCTAACAATCGCACAGATTTGCTTCAATAGTTTTAGATCAACACCCCAGGAACTTGTGACAGTCCTGACTCATCCATTACCAGTTTGCCTAAATTAACTGTCTTAAAACATCTATCAAATCTACCATCTAAGCAAATGTGCTTCAATGGAGAGTTCAGAATTTTTTTAAATTCAGACAGAATTACCAGAAGAAGAAAAAGATCACGGGAGATTCTCAACAAGTTTTCACAGACTCGCAGAAATGATCTTTGCAAAAAAGAAGAAAAAAAATGACTCTATTCAACCCCAACCTCAGAAAATCACTTGATTCAACTCTATCCAAGAGCCAGTCGTGGAAGTATAGCCGTGGTGGGTTTGAGGCAGAATCCACCAGAAGTCCCATTCCACAGTCATTCCTGAGCAACTCCCAAAACCGCTGCAGCTTTTCCATAGCATCACTCTAGATGGTCGGATTAAAATCCCATCTTTAAATGGCAGCTCTGCAGAAAAGAGGAGGACGGAGGACGAGCGAGGAGAGGGTCGGCTGAACAGCTGGGCGCACACAGCAGCCAAGTCGTGTCCCTTCTTTTTTTCCTCCTGCCTCTGCTTTTGTCTTCTCTGGAAGTAGGGGGGAAAGAGGAGGACAGAGTCTTTTCTCTTTAACAGCCTTTTGTTCTGCGGGAACGACATTTCCATTCAGTGTTTAGAAAGGCTTGTTGAAGCTGTTGTTGGGATTTGTTGTTTCAAGTCCAGGGAATGTTCTGAATAGCCTCCTCTTCACATCTGACAAATATACAAGTATCCAAAGCCTGCCAAGTCTTTTTAACCCTACTAGGCTGTATGTTGGCTGTTGAGCAGGTACGGCAGGAGTTAATCACAGTTGAAACATGACTGGAGGTGTTCCCGACAAGAATCAGACTCGACAAAGACGTTTTCCATTAGCAGCCAATTAGCGAGGACCAGATGCAATGTGTTCCCTATGACAGAGATTAGGCCTGCACCCACCTGCCATAATACATTATAATCCTACCTACAGTACCTAGTGAATGCAGAGATAATACACACACATGCATACACACACAATGATGTGTGCATACACACGTGCACATGCATGTACACACACACACACACACACATGAGTGACACGGACACATCAGGGCACAAACATGTATGTATGTATGTATGTACAGCATGCACTCAAGTAGGAATTTGTAGACTTGCAAGAGGTTGAGCTTTTTTCCTCCCTGCTCCAGTCAGGTAGCTGAAAAAGCAGTATGTGTCATAATTTCTCCATTCTCTCTCTCTCTGTAAGAATTGAATTGTACAGGATTTGTGTGGGAAGTGGGAGGGAGAGAGAGAGAGCGAGAGGGAGAGAGAGTAACATCAAACTGGGATGCTTTTCAGCTAGAGCCACACTACACTTGAGACTGGATCACATTACTTATTCATACAGCGTTGACTTGTTCCATAAAGTGACACTGCTTTGGATGGGAAGAGGAGTCCTGGAAGGGACAGGCTTCTACTAACTCCCTTACAGACTTGACTGTGCTCAAGAGACACCGACAATCCGTTTTCTGGGATTCGGGACCCATATCTGTGCATATCTTTACTAACTATAAGTCCCTATAGGAATATTACAGGAATATTATAGTGATAGCAAAGGAAATAAAAATGCAAAAAACTACTGAGTACCACAGTCCCTCTAGGAAAATGATGGTGATTTGTTTGGTTGTGTCAATGGAATAAAGTAAGGTCAGTAACATGCATGGATAACCAGTCTGGTATTGACATTTGTCCAGGGGCAGTTGTGCATGTCAGAAATAATGGTGGGCTCGTCTGCTGAAGCCACATTACTCATTACTCCAGTCAGTCCGTTCATATGCTAATCCAAAGTGACCCGTACACTGCACAAAATAACGCGTCATTTAGTATGGAGTCTTATAATATTGTTATAGAACAAATCTGCCACTGGGGTGAGATCATTCCATTTGCTTCCAATGCAGTTTCACTTGTTTCAGCAATTTCCTACAAACAAGCGTTTATCTTGAAACAAGTCAGACATCACTCCACTGGTGTCAAGAAAATCACACTTGATTCAGGAACATTCCTCAAACAAGATGATTTGCATTGGAAACGTGGCAATACTGAGTGAGTTGTTCAGATGGATATTTTTTGCAGTGTGTTAACTTCATCACTCTCTACGGCCGTGGCGGCACAGAGGCTGACAACAAAGACTCATCTGGCTGGAAGGCGCAGGGTAGCTTGACCAATGCGCCAGAGAGAGAGAGAGAGAGAGAGAGGATGGACTATAAACCGGTGAAAATACGTCCATTACACAGAGGGAGAGGATTACAGTGCGAGTCCAACTTTCTCTTGGAAGGAAAAACCAGAGTAAAGTAACAACACTGTCAAACACTATGAAACAGGCAAAGACCCTCAATATTTAATCCTTTGCTTACTTTCGCACGCATTTCACAGAGAGAGTAAATAGGCGACGAAGTTGCAAATGCCAAACATAAGAAACCAAGTCGAGTTCATCAGCAGAGAAATGTGACATTATGCCCTCTCCTTCTCATAACCCATTTAAAGCCCAGAGACGGGTAGTCGGTCGCGGTATCGGTATCGGGGCTAATACAAAATAAGAGAGATTTGGGGTGTAATGCTTACCTTCTCACAAGCTGTGGCTGAGAGACGCCATGGCCCTGACCTCGTCGGTGGTGCTTTTAAAATACGTCTTCCTCATTGCGGACTGTGTCACACCATCCCCGCGCCACAGCTTTGCCACGAAAACACCCCACTCTCACCCACTCTCTGGTATCTTGGCCGTCCCCCTCCACCACCACTATTCCCTCCGTTTAGAAAAAGCCTTTTGTCAACCCCCTCCTCTCCGCAAACACATTCACCAAGCGCCAGGAGTTTTGGAAATGAGGCGTAAGCGTAAAAGAAGAGCCAACTTTAAGTGCGTAAAAACAAATCCCCCCCCCTTGCAATAAGTCCCAGATCCAAACGAGAGTGGAAAAATCCCCCAAAATGTTTGCAATCCAGAGGAATAAAGCAGGAGTCTCCCTTGGAGCTGTGGGTAAACACTGCTACAGTGTCACTGGATATCCGTCCGGACTCTTTCGGTGCGTAAAGGCACGGAGAGCTGAAGCAGAGAGCCGCACAGCGCGCTGCTGACCGTCCGACTGAACAGCGGGGCTTTTACTCCTTTACCAGTGTCAAGCCAGACAAAATAACAAGACAACTTCCGGACGCAACTTTCAAAATAAAACCATTATTGACCAACATGTTCAACATCATTTTTAGGTCATACAATGTGCGAGTGAAAATAAAGAATGTACTTATCGAGGAATCTACAATAAATGAAATGCCAGCTTCAAACAGTAAAGTGCTTTTCAATGCATGCATTCATAACCATAAAAGCCCATGTAACATGCTTTAAATAGGGCTGCCAACAATACACATAGAAAGACACACAACACATAAAGTAGACAACATGTCACCTATCTGGGAAAAAAATCAGTTTTAACCCATAGCAATCGTTCCTAAAGGCTACAGAATACTGTCACCTGGTGTTAGGTCAGCCAGAAGCCGCCACTGAAACGCTTTTATTTTTATGCAAAATCCCTCACTTCCTGTCTTAGTCTGTCTATCTCTGGCTGTTCTTGACGCAGCTTTTCTCCCCCCCACACACACACACTCAGTAACCCTTCTCTCTCCTCCCAGCATGCTAATGGACGGTGTGATGTCAGCAAGTTACCGTCCCGACATTGGTATAATTAGCGGCAGTGAATGACTGGTGTTTTGGCATCATTTGCATGTGAATTAAGCCACTTCCCTGGATCAACTGGCCCGGGGCAAGCAGAGAGAGGGAGGAGAGAGAGGAGCCGCAGGGCGCTGTGCTGTTTAACATAAGAAACGGACATTAGCAGGAGAAAGGAGAATAGGATTACAGACCAATAAAAGTCTATTGAATCGAACACAAATGTAGAATGGAATTAGTAGGATCATAAAACTATTTCCCAGTGCACTGATAAGGTCACACAATATTTTGAGGCTGACTTCTTAAGTGCCGAAGAGCCATTAATAGAGGACAAAGTGGCCTGTAATCACTGACTGCTTCAAACTCAGGGTTTCTGTGACTTAAGCCTTAAATAGGCCTATACATCTAAGGATGGCTTAATTAATATGCTGCACAAAAACATACAGGTCAGGACCTTTAGTGTTAAATGGATTCTTTAACTCATTTTAAGTGACAAATTAAGCACCGGGGGCCAGATGGGGGTGAAAACAAGAAGAATAATGTGCATGTGTTCATATGCCTATGTCCATAAACGTTACATAAACCTAGCAGTTCAAATCATAGAGTATTACATTTCACTCATTATAACAGGATACCCTAGTGCCACATTGATATGATTGTCACTTTAAACTGCTAACCAAAACGCAGTCAGCTATGAGCCACTGTAAAGTCAAAAGTAGGGACTGATTGGCCAACACGTGGAGTCATGTCAGCCCAACTATTACAGACAGCATAAACGCCCCAATTGTTCTCCGACAGATTACCACCATCTCTGCTATTTTGGTCCCCACTTAATCTCTCAAACAGTCGCATGGCTCTAAGCCCTGTAATGCAATCTGCTCTCGCTCTCACAATCAGTGGTAGGAGTGTTTAACAACGTCCCACTGCTGCTCATAATTTGCTTATTTGTCTTGCGCACAATGTGTCAAGAAAGAGGGGGAAAGTCCAAAGCCCCAAAAATGAAGGGTCTGCTGGCAAGCACAGCTGAACAGATTTGTGGATGATTTCAAAAGGCAACTTGGAGGACGGATAGAATGGAAGTGGGTTAGAGAGTAATTAGATCAAGATTTGTGTTTATTTTTTCCCAAAGTGCCCCTTTGCTGCCTGTTGGCCAAACACAAGAAAAAAAAGAGGAGAAAAAAAAATAACGGTTGAAAAGCTGCACGAGGACGAATTTTTTGAGGCTGCTGAAAACAGCCGGCGGCTTTGAACGACCTCCTCAGTTTTTGAGGACAGCGCTGCAGTCTCTTTTCTCCTGTCAGGAGCTGTTCCTCTGACTTCCCTGGAGTCAGACTAAAGCTCTGCTTTTCGTTTTAGTGAAAGCCGTCTTTCTGGCCTGGATTCTCCTCTCACACGTGGCGGGGTGACTCTCGCTACATCTTAGTCTCACACACAAGAACATATAATCGCGGCCCCTTTACAAACACAAGAGTATCAATTACAGCTCAGGCTGTACTTAGGGCCTATCCGCAGGCTTTTACAGGGAACCCTAAGTGACAGCGTCCCCCGCTCGCAACGACCACTGAACGGGTCAACCGGTTTGGGGCGGGCCGTTCCTTCCCCAATAAGCTGGTCCCAGACCTGTAGTGAGCTGTTTTAAATGCCATGTGAGGACTGAATAAAAGCATACAGGCCAGCTCGGGGGACATGCCACAGATAGCAATGACTCGACTCTTGGTATGCACACTCTTGGCCTCTGCTTGGTAATTTTAGACAGTGAGCCAAACAGGTTTACTCCCTTCCGAAGCATGCATAAGCATATCAGGGCTTTTGTGCCTATCAAAGCACAGGATGAGCGATATTGTGTATACATGCTGCCTCGGGGCCAGGAACCTATCTGAAATATGTAGGGAAGTTGCATTGCCTCAAAGGATCTTATCCTACAAGAGCATTATTCAAGTCTTGCCAGGGGAGGAATTGATTCATATACTCTCGGATAGGATCAGAAAAACAGTGGGATAAATCAAACCCATGATCTGGGTCTGAAATGTAGCCAACATCCCAAAATGACCCTCCCTTCGTTATTTCTAATTTGCTTTTTTAAGAACACTAGTCTCTCCTCTCCTTTCATGTGGCAAATGCTGATGGCTATCATTCTAGAGTCAACACACAAGGCAGCTGGGACGCACCCCAACAGCTGATAGCCGAGACATGGTGGGAGAGAGAGAGAGAGAGAGAGAGAGAGAGAGAGAGGGTCAAGGTTTATGAAACGACTGTTTCTAACCGACTTCCTCTCCCCCACAAAAGTCAATCAGCCTGACATTCAATGAGAGAAATGCTTTTCTGGGGTTGGATGGTGTCATTCCA
>OMLI01010761.1:1245-11799 GCA_900302605.1 Rondeletia loricata
TCTTGTGGAAAGATTTGGACAATTCTTGTCATCATTACAGTTTTCAAAGCAGTCTGTCAGATCTTCACTGGCCACGGGCACTTTAAGCAGTGTGTACACACACACTCACACACAGTTCATTCTCCCTGTGTGAGATTTCGTTCCCAGGGTAACTGTCGAACAGTCTGGTGTCTTTATTGACTTGTATTATGGCTTTATGGTGTCTAGGAGCTTTCCCCCTTTTATCGGTGTGAATCTTTCAGTGGCATCTAGCATACTGGACACTTTGACCCTGTGAATCTAAGTTGGTTATTTTTCATCACCAGACACTTAAACCATTGGTGCGGCTAGCTGTGCACCTTGGTTTCAGCGAGGAATGCTAACAAGTCCTTTCAGGGGAACTGAGGGCAAATGCAGAACGTTTCCCCCACAAATGTAAGAGATGCTAGGTGAAGACAAATAATCAACGAAAATTCAAAATGTCAAAGTGTCCCTTTAAACATGACTATATGGTAGAAGCTTGCTGGCACTACTAGTGAGGCTTCCTTGGGAAGTTTTCCTGGGAAGAGATTCCTTATAGTGAAAAATCCTAAATGGGGAGGACAGCTAACCTCACATGATAGCTCAGTGACTGTACAAGAACTGGCTTTCGAGGTTAGTGAATTGCCGCTCTCAGGATTAGACTACGGCACTTTTTTCTTTCTTCAATGTATAATATTTATTTTAAATAGCTTTGCCACTTAAAATGTGTTAAGCTTTTTTCAATATGAAGACCACTGTGTAGCAAAGAAAGTGATGTTGCAGTCTATTCTTGGCAGTTGCTGTCCCTCTCTTTGGGACTTGTTACTACGAGGGTTCATTGTTGACTTGTCAACCCCAAGAAATCTCCTCATTGCCTGGTTGTATTTGTGAGTCTGACTGTGTAGGCAACGCTTATCTCTGGGAGGTTTGGCCAACTTTCACCCAGTTATCTTGATTATGTAATTTGAATGAACTCAGTTATGGGACTTAGGACGTACACACTGCTGGCTAGCTGGTCATTTCCATTGAGTTTTCATCATGAAGAGAAAATACAACTAAGTGTAACCTATGTGCCTTTTTATAGCGCCATTTGTCTTGTTCCAGCATATTCAGTTGCTTTTCAGTCCAGACCTCGAGCATGAAATGCTCCAACGCGGCCCGTCCGGAAGCCAGTTGCTGAGACTGAAGAGAATAATAATGAAGAGGTGCATGAGCTCTGAGCTCACCTTATTATCCATGGTGCACGTACATTTTTGTAACAGAAAAAAATATTTTAGTGGTGCTATGTTGGTTAAGCAAGGGGGATTAGTGTAATGGTTGTAGATTTGTTAGACCTATTTTCACTCACTAACGCATGCATCTCTCCACCACCACATTTTTGGCTTCTATTCTACAAGTTTTAAAAATTGTTTTTGTCTTTAGCGGGTCCAATGCCAGCCCAATTGTAGCATCTTGCCTGTGCAAGATATCCATGTTTGTCCAGATCTCACATTAATAGATTCATTTGATGTCCACATTACTAGTCCACAACTCGATGAACAGATCCTAATGGGTGGGCATACATGGTTTAACATGTTTTAATCTGAATAGTCCTGTTTCTGACAATGACAGTGCCCAAGTGAGGCCTCAGCAAAGTGTTAAAACCTGTTCATCGTCAACAGAGCTGCGCCTCTTCATTGGCGGTGAAATACCCAGCTCTCCAAGAAATGAAATTACTTGAGTTTTTAATAAAACACTTCATGTGAGCGTGACTGTGGGATGATGAGATGGGTGGGGACAAGCAGAACAGTTCCCTTAAGGCTTTTAGAGAGATTTTTTGTTTTTAACTTATAAACATAATGAATGGGGGAAATATGTATATGAAAACCCTTCAGGTAACATGTCAAAAACTAAAGTATTATAGCTGAAACTTGCTTAAGATCATGATCATTGGAAAGGTTTATCTCTGATCTTCTCAGACTAAGATTTTAATGCGCGTGTGTACGTGTGTGTGCGCTTATCTGTATATGTTAAAAGGTTTTCATTCTCATCAGTGAGGATGAATCATGAACAACAAATATGTCAGTGCATTTTTTTTCTCCTTCATGAATATCTGAGTCTGTGACCAAAGCTCTTAAAAAGCTCTTGCACGCAGTTACTTGTATGAACTAGAAATGCTTGTCACTGTGTTTCAATGGTGTTAAACTTAAGTAAAATTACATTTCAATAACAACTATACAAACATTTCAAGTGAAAGCCAGTTCCATACTGTGTAAGATATAGGCTACACTTTTTGGTTAAAAAAGGTATTCATGGGGAAGACAGAGAAAACCCTGTTGCCCTATCCAGCTGACAGCTGGAGCTTGAAACTCATTGCTAACCACGCTCTTTTTGCCAAACCCATAATAGTTCTGTCACAGTATACGCATGAAAGATAACTTGACTGAATTTTGTTATATAGGAGACTGAATTGATGAAAAGTTTAAATGGGCTGTAGGTATAATGGTTAAATCACCACACATCTCACTGACCTACATTTGCCCTCTCCCCTGCTTTGTGAAACCCGTCAGGATGCACCAAACATTTGCTCACATTTCAGTCCGAAACATTTCCCTCTGCTCGCACTTTGTTTTCAGAAAGCTTGAATATTGCATGTTAATCGCCCATATGTGTTAAGAGTATAGAGGGGCCGGAGTGACTGTTGATGAGGGGGAAAAGTTGACATTTAAGTCACTTGCGTGTGCACTTTTATGTTTCGGGACTTATCGCATCCACACTGTCAAGGAAAATGGTATATCTATTTAAAAACACACAAACACACTCTATCTCCCTCCCTGCCACCTGTCTATCATGCTACTGCCTAGCACTAGCAGACAACTCCTGGCAGTGCCCCGCCCCACCCGCGAGCGCTAATCACAGGCTAATTTTACCGTGCTGGGATCTAAATTTACCGGGCACTAAAAGGGCCACTCTGTGTTGCCTAATGGGTGCTGTGTGATTGAGGGAGACTTTTTTATTTTTTACTTATTTTCCTCTCCCACCTCTCTCTCTTCTCCTGACCACATCCTCAACATCACTCTGCTGATGCGGGGATACGCGGTGGAGAGTGGACTTAAGGCCTGTTGTTTGTCCAGCCCTCCACCCCATACGCTACCCAGCCCCGTTAGGGAGATGTTTGGCTAAAGTTAGCATTAAAGAGCGAGCGGGAGAGAGGGAGCGCCTGGCTCACACAATGCCCCATTGAGTGCCCTGGTTTCCTGTTGTGGGAATGCCGTGCGAGGGGGGAAGGTCCAGGGATTTGTTGAAGTAAATGGCACTTTAATTGTGAATTTCTGTTTTGTGTGTATTTGCTCAAGATGGGGAGACATGCGTGAGTGTTAAGAAAAAGCTGGTGGTCTTGGATTATTTAATTTGCATTCAGGCATTGTAAGCTATGCCGGTGGACTTGGAGTTGCATTTTCTACCATGCTGCAGACTCAGTGATGTATGTGTGTGAGTGTGTGCGGTGTGGGTGTATATTTGTGTATGGACAGAGCCACACCGGTGGAGGGGATGCAGAGTTGACTGTGAGGGGTGATGACATTGACCCCTATGAACAACGCCTCTTACCCACCACCCAACACCCCCTTATTCTCAGGCAGGCCCAGTGCAAGGCAAGTCCCAGGACCCTCTCAACCCACTTTTCCCCATGGGAAATATCTGACATTAACTGTAGCACGTGTTTGCCGTATGAAAAAGAACATTGTATGTATGATGAATGACGTAATAGGAGCCTGATGAAAAGACATTTTATTAATCTGTGGTGCATTAACTGTATCGAACACACACACATACATTTGCACACACTCACGATCACACTTCTGACACCTGTGCTACCCCAGATATTGACACACACACACCCTCCCACCACCCCATCCTAAACCAGGGATGTGTAAACATGGACCACATTTAGCCAGCACCACCTCTCTGTGTGACTCCCCCATAAAGGGAAAAACAAAGATGGGTGTTTACATGTATATTCTTTGTTCTGAAGAAAGAAAGAAAAAAACAAATGCCGTGAATTTAACTATTTTGAACTTGTATCGTTATTAGTACGACACTATTTAGCTGCACTATGAGAGCCTCGTTTGTGGCGAGAAACCACTGGGTTTGGTTTGGATGAGAGAGGCTGGTCGAATCACCAGCCGTGCCCATTAAACCACAGCAACACCCCTGGATCTAGGTCTTGATGCCCCCCGGTACGGCTCACGGTTTCACCGCTTAGAGGACAAACAAACAAAATAATAATTTTAAACAAAAGTTTTATTCTCATGTTTCCCATATATTTTCTGGGAAAGCTGGGTAAAGTGCTATATGCAAACAGAAAAAAAGATGTATGATTAAAGAATTATTATTTTTCATTATTACTTCTCCCTAATATGCAATGGAGTGTACTGTAACAATGGTTGCAATCCTCTGTCACTTTAATGCTGTATGTGCACATTGGTTGCTGTGTGGATGTGGGTGCCGAGGCAACAGGACTTGACAATGATGGGAACTAATGGTTGTCACTGCAGCGCCGCTGTGTTCCCAGACTGCCTTATTCGTTCTGACCAATCACAAGAGCCCTTTAAATCCAGGGCCGCAGCCACTGCCATGGGCTAACCAAACTCTTGTCAGACGAATATCGCTGTTCCATTTTCTTCTTCTCCTCTTTTTTCTTTTCTCCTTTTTTTCTACTGCTGTCAGGTAGGATTTGGAAAGTGTAAACGACGTAATCATGTTCACATTTCAGTGTCTTTGTTGTTCTGTGTATCTGCTTCACCGTTCCAAGAAAAAAAAAACAACAGTTGTTTCTTTCCAGTATAACCTGTTCATTTTAAAGAGCCGTATGATGCGACACTTGTAGTTGTCACTCTTGGTGCTTGGCTTATGCTTCATTGTCTTAATATTCCAAATAAAACTGTTAAGTGTAATCCACATTGGCCCATGTTTTAATATTGCATATGCTTTTCTCACCATTGTTCTTGCACACTCTTGGCATTGTCCTAGGAGTCAGTCAATGTGTGATTTGGTTAGTGGTCGGGGTGACGTCTGGGTCTTTGATTCCAGTTAATGTACAAGAGACAGTTGTGGCTGATCATTGAAACCAAAAGCTCAGTATTACTGCATACCAACTCAGTCCCCCCTGCCCTACCTAGATCTAAGTTGCCTGCCTGGCCCTCATATATTCAAATTTCAAATTTTTCAGTAAATCCGTATAGTTCAATAAAGTTGTGGCTACAGACATAATATTTAAAAAATTTCAGGTCAATGCCAGTTTAAAAAGTGAGATGCATTTATTAGATTACATCATCATGATTCCTATGGAGAAATTGGGTTGTTGCAGCAGCAAATAATATGATACAGAAATAAAAATGTAAAAAAGGATATAAATAAGAATGGAGCAAATGGGGTTGTAGTAAACATAACAACTGGCAATTACAGCACTAGAATGCGTGAAGTAGAAATTTATGGATGATAAAAAATATATATCAGAGTTATCTTCAGTGCTCTGCCCTGTAGTCTCACCTATGCTGTTCAGCTGCTGGTTCAGCCAGTCTTCCCAGTAGACAGATGACCCCCCCCCTCCCCAGGCCCAGCGCTGGCTATGCAGACAGACACGACCAAGCTGCCTGGAACTCCACAGTTAAGTATTTGTTCATTTGAAATGAAGTATAAATAGCATGTGGGTTATCGGTTTCAAGTTAGCTACCCGAGGCTTATAAATAATTGACGCTCACCCAGGAGAGAGAGGGTGAGGGTGAGCTAGCATACAGGACAGGAAGCTCTCCGTGGGCTCAAGAAACTGCCACTAAACCTTTAACCTAGAAAACTGAAGTCACAAGCCTATCTGAATACAAGCTTATTACAGGACGCTGCCATCCACTCTCTCGAAACGTACCCTCAGTCCCCTGTTAAACCCTCTGGTACATCCAGAATAGAAACCAGCAATGTTTCCAGCAATAAGTTGTGGAATCTCGAGTTGGATGCGTGTCACTGACAGGAGGAGGAGGATGAAAGTGCAGATGGTGATGGTCTTGGAAGTTTATCACCAGGCCAACACAAGATATCTCACTGTGGTTTGATCAGCTCTGTGAGACGCCTCCTTATCAGCCCACTGTGTTGGCCTCCACAGTACACAGCTCTATCTCTGGTTGGCACATTGAGCCTCAATAAGCAGTTGTTGTTGGCAGCAGCGTCAAAAGACCCGTCAAGGGTGAGAACCATCAGACAGCTATCAAGATAAGGCTTTTTGTTTTAAAATTTTGTTTTATGTCTGCTGTTGGGAACCTTGGTCCTAGCCAAGAGCAATTTTCACATTTGCATGTCAGTTAATAACGGTTCACAGGAAAATACAGTATGTTCTTGGTAAGACAAGCTTATTTAACTCTGCTGCCTGCTTCCACACATGCAATCTTCTCCACACTATCTTGTTCAGTGTGCAACATTTTGTAAAGCCATCAGTGAAATATTTCATGAATGTTGATTGCTTTGTATGTTCAGTTGGAACATATTTGGTGTATGTGGTAAGTATATCTTGTATTTTTATTTATATACCAATGATACCAGTGAGGCAAGTTTCATAGCATCATTTTCTGAAACTCATCAGCAGTGTATGATGCAAACTTTCCTCCTATCACTCTCTCTTGGTCTCCTCTGACTCCTGTCTAACTTGTGAACCAGTTAGGCTTTTCATTTCCTTCACTTCTCGTGCTCTGAGCCCACATTTCTCCCCACACACAGTGCTAAGTCCAGAGCTCAACACAGATACACACCACATGGCTCCCTGCATGTCATCTGCACGCAATCTACACTGGGAAGAAGAAGAGGAGGATAGGATAGAGAGAGAGAGAGAGACACTGCTGCTTTTCCAGCGTTGGAGCGCCGCCAAGTCTGTGGCGGCAAAGTGAGCGTTGACCTCCGGTTAACCTCTCACAGATGCACACACACACAAGGCTTACATCCATATTTCATACCAGAAATATATCCGCCTGACAGTATTTTACACCCGCTCCGGAGCTCACCTCCCAGTGGCTGAGAGGGCCGTGGGGGGTGGGCTGCTCCTCTTCGGCCGACCGAGCCAAGAGCAACAGGCCAATCGCACCGTCATCTGGAGCGGAGAGGAGTCGAGGCCGCTACGGGGCCCGCAGAGGAACGGCGAGATCCAGAACCATGACGGATCATCAGTCCGTCTTCCAGTTTTGCGTTGCCTCTCGCTACTTGTCAAATTTATAGATCAGTAATTCAGCTCTGACTGGACTGACACAGCTGACTCTTTAATATGATGGGTGTAGTAGCTTTACCTCGTGACCGTTGCCCCCGGAGAAGCCCTTAAAGACCCCCTGGAAAGACGAGTCCCCACCTGTCAAACATCTGCGGACCAAATGCAGTCGAGGCTCTCCGTCACGCAATCTGATTCAAGCTAGCTCCCTCTCCCTCTGTCCCGCCACTCCACCACCTTCACCTCCATCTTCAGCACCCCTCCTCCACCTCCTCCTCGATCTCTCCATCCACCAGCTCCAGAAAAGTTGGACCACATGTGAACAGTGAACAGCATCTGGACTGACCTGTTTTTTTTTCTTCTCTGGCAGAGAGGCTGGAAAATTTCAGTGGGCATATCCTGTTAATTCCTCTACCCCCCCCCCCCTTCTCATTCTCCCTTGCTTCCTCACTCCCCGATTCACTATCTATCTATCTGTCTATCTATCTATCTACCTGTTTGACTGTCTTTCTTTCTTTTCCTCCCTCCCTCTCCCCCTCTTCTCCTTGGCCTATCTATCTATATCTGGCCCTAACTGTTTGCCAACATTTTGTGTACATGTCCAGTTCAGATTGCATGCGTTGTGGTACGTCTCTCCACAAACCGTGATCCTATGTATCTTCTCCTGTCTCTCTCTCTCTCTCTCTCATTTCCACCACTTTTCTTCTCTCTCCTTCTCTTCCAGTGTGTAGTGTATCATTGCTGCTTGGCTGGCCTCTGTGTAAACCCTGGGTCCGTTCAGCAGCCCTGCTAACTCTCGCCCTCGGCCTCCCTGTCGCTCAGCGAGCCTCCGGAAAGTTCTCCTCACTCGGAGCGCTGGCATCGGGAACCGACTCCGTGTGTGTGTTTATGGATTTCTGACAAATTCCTTCCCGCTCGCTCCCTCTCTTGTGTTGCAGACTTTGACATGCAAGCATTATATTTAATCCCTCATTCCCTGTGCAAGTAGAGGCCGTGTGGTGGAGAAGCCTGGAGCTGAAGCTATGGCCCCTGTGGTGGCTGGTGCACCATTATGGAGGCAGCAGGACGGGCCCAGATAGGTCTCGTGGTAGGGCTATGGGACTCTGGCGGGCTTGTATTTTCTTATGGCGGGGCATAGTCTGCATCATTGGCATTGGGAATACCGATCACTCTTTAATGAATTAAATTGAGAAAAACACACTCCAATCTACTGGGTGCTAAGTTCTCCAATCGATGTTGAATAAATAATTGTGGTTTTGCCTGTTTTTGTGTTAAGTAAACTCACCTGTAGTATATGAAGGGTAGGCCTATGGTAAAGCTTAAAAACACAGTGTAGTTATCGCACAAAATAAGTATACCACCTATGCCAAATATAGTTACAGACTAAAAGTATAAATCCCTGTTACTAGATAGTTTTGCCACTAGACCAGGGTCAAATCACAGTTGCAAAAACGTTGTGTTATTTTAATCTATTTGGAGCGCCACATGGGTGGCGTTGTCCTGGAGTCCACATCAGGACAAGTTAGAGATGTCACATGAGTTGTCAATCACAGCAAAGAAAACTAAATTGACTTGGAAAAACTCCAAACTTTCTGGCACTCATTGTATTGTCCATTGTGGCAAGCCCCACCCATCTGAGTTATTTGCAAATACTGGTCACCGCACTGATGAAAAGCGTCAAGATACAGCCTGGACAATGACAAGCACCACCGTCTCCATTCTCTCTTTACTGTAGGGATGTCTGCGAGGCCTTGAGTGAAACAACAAGAGAGAGAAAGACAGACAGAGAGAGAGAGAGAGAAAGAATGAGAGGGGGGAAGAGCGACCGAGACAGGACAGTGAGAAATGAGGCTCTTTGCGGTTTCCTTTCCCAGCTGGCTTTCCCAGAAGAGTGAATCAGCTAAGGCTGACCACAGACTAGCCCAGAGGCTTTTCATCCAGGCCCCAGGGTGTCTCCCAGGACAGCTGTGGGGGGTGTGGGGTTGGACTGGACCACCACTCCACTGCCATACTGGCCCCTCTCTCACACCACTGGACACCAGCTTTACAACCACAACCCACCCAGGTTTCAGAGGCTTCACTTGTTTTGTTAATGTGTTGACATATTGTCTCTGGCAGATCTGGCCGAAAGTCCCCATACGCTGTTTACATACTGTTGACACATTATATTTTGGCTGCCGACTGACGCATGTAACTCTGCCCTAGGGATATAAACAGCATATGGGTTTCTGTAGGGTTGAATGATCTTCTATGACCTGCTCTGATGTATCCACTATAGATAGTTATTTTGGACCTTTACAAGTATTTTATCACACAGGCAGTACTGGAATTTTATTGCTTTAACTCAAGTGTTGTGCCTAACTACAATTTTGAGGTATTTGACTATTTTATTGCAGACTATTACTTTAAAATGCTCCAGCTCTCCCCACACTGTTCTCTGTATAAGAAGTGTGATCTGCATACAGGAAGTACAACCCTGTGTACTTCAGACCTGACACTTGACATGAATGTGGGCCCACCAACACTCATGCATCTCATTGTATTCAGTATAACCTCCTGATACACTGGACCGATTGGTCACTCGCTAGACTTCCCTGTCCAGCTGCAGCCATTCTGTGTGCCACACTGCTTGAATGCACACAGCTGTAGTATGTTGAGTGTATATTTGTAGAGCGATCTGCATAGTCTACTGTCTCTCTGCACTGCATGTGAGGTCCTGCTGTCTTTGTACCACATGGGTCCGTATGTACAGTACAACTATAAATTATCTTAAAATTATGCGTCTGTACCAATGTCACCAAGATACATTTCTGTACATTTATTGTACCTGGTTATTAAGGTTGTTCAGGCTCTCAAACAGATACACTGAACCACCAGTACTGTTATAAATAGAGGCACCAAAAATATCCATCTTAACATCATTTAGGCTCATATTCAGTCTTAAAATCCCATTTTCCTTCAAACAAGTGAGAAAACTCTGCCAATGGGGTGAGATTATTCTACTCGTTTCCTATGCAGTTTCACTTGTTTCAGAAATTGTCTAGAATAAATAAAGCATATCGCTTTCAATTTCAATAAAAATTTAATGGCAGATTTTTTTTAAGAAAAATGAGATTTTAAGACTCACTACTAGAGTAAATGAGTTGTTAAGATGGAAATTTAGCAGTGTACCTGCTTTGTTATAGTAGATTTGCTGATTTGCATTGGAAACAAGTGAAATTACCTCACCCAGCTTTTTTCACCTGTTTTGAGACAAATAAGATTTTAGGTCTCAATACTAGATGAAATGACTTGTTGAGATGGATTTTTTTTTTTTTTTTTTTTTCGTGGGG
>OMLI01010791.1:5187-15798 GCA_900302605.1 Rondeletia loricata
AGGGTGAACCGTCCAGGCATTAGCCAAACCCAGGACTAATCCTCAACTCCCTGACACAGACCAGGGCCTAGCAGCAGGAAGAGTGGAGGATTAGTCCTGGGTTTGGCTAATGCCTGGACGGTTCACCCTAAACCAGAGGCAGATACATTTACAACATGATTCAACACGATTCAGAAGTGATGTCCAGCTTTATGTCAATGCCAATTTACAATGGGTTTGGTTTCTAAGACTAATTCAACCCATATGCAGCATGAGACCATGATCTCCTTTGTTCATACAACCAATAGTTATTTTGATGGGTATACTAATAAGTCAATATATCATGCTATATATCGATTATTATTGATCCTTTGTTTTTTAAAGGGTAGTAGAGGTGTGCACATCCAAGTGTTTCAAAAAAAGTATTCGCACACTGGGTTAGAGCTCCTTTCTTAATACTTTATTCAATGCAATGTTTCAAACATAAGGTCTTCGTCAGGCAAACCAAATCGTTAGAGCTATAGTTTGAGCGCACTTCATTTGAACGTCAGTGTCTCATATTGGGGACAGTGTCTATATAAGTACAGCCAGAAATAGATCCACAGAAGGGTCTCCTCCTCCTCGTCTTCGTCAGAAGACTATCCCATAACAGTGATGTCACCGAGTCCTCCTCACACCTAGCCGAAAGGACTCAGCCCCGGTTCAGGCCGACCGCAGTCTGGCCAGCTTCCTGTCTGACCATCCCGGACAAACACAGAGAGACGGACGGCAAACAAGGGCGCATCCACCTGTTCACACAGCTAGGTCACAAGGGCCAAAGACTGCAGGGGGGAAATGGCTTGGCCCCGGAGTGAGTTATACGTGTCATTTCGGGGCCACAGTTGAATTGTGTTTTGCAAAGTGGTAGAAAAGCCTCAGGAAAATAATTACAGCAACACTGTAGCCTGAGAAATATGGGACTTTTTCCTTTTTTCCATTGTTCCGGTTTTGGCTTTTATTGTTTAGTTAAATATGTCTGTCACAACAGCATTTCACATTGAAAGAGGTTATGAATGAAGTAAGTAGAGGTGGACTCCCTCTCCAGAGCATGCCTGCTTACTGCTCAGGGGTTTATAGTATTTGGCTGAAGCTGAGCATATTTCAGTCTGTCTCCAGTCGTCAGATTCCTTAATTGGGGAAGTCCGACCACCTAGGTAAATTTATCTTATGCGTGTGCATGCAGCCGACCGACCGTCATGTTTATGCAGAGGTAATTGGTGGACAGGTGGAATGGAGGCCTGTTGTTTTGCTTAACCCTCTCTGTGGTAATCCAGAGCCCAGCTAACTAGACCTTGCTTAACCCCCTGACTTTAGCTCCAATCAACACATGGATATTAGGCACCATGTAACCTCTGCCTTTGTGTATCTGAGAACTGGTTTGTGGTAAAAACCTGTCAAAATATCCCACTCTCGTTTCTGTTCGGCGACAGCAACAAGACCTCTACAGTAATTTCCAGAAATCTGTCCAAATTGCTTAAGTCTTAAATTATGTATAATTGGCCCCTGCGTTAGGTTACTGGGGGTAGCTCCAATCATGTGGTGGGAAGAAAAAAGCCTCTACTCACTTCCAGCTGGTTAATGATGGCCAAACGGGTGCTTACCAACATCACGCCAATTGCCAAAGGTTACCACGGATGAATATTAGCTCGCTGTTAGGTTTATTTTACTAAATGGCACTGGCACTTATGTGCGGCTAGCCCTCCAGCCCACTCTGAATGACTATGAATAATTTCACTCCTGGTACAATGCTGACTTGTCTGACTTGTCAATTTCTCTTGGTAGCCTCATGTTTGGTGTGTGACAGCTTTCCCACTGTGAGTGAACCCTACCATTGCTTCACCCTGTTTTCTGTACAATAACGATTACTAGCATTCAGATTGACTTGATTTAGAGACTGAATGAATTGTATTTCCACAACACTTCCTCCCAGCCTCCACAGCTAGCAGCCAGCCTTCGCCATGTCAGTGTTATCTTTTTTAGTACCTGACTCACCTGTAACCTGAACTCTCTAAATGGCAATGATAACAGGCTTCTCTCTGCATGGGGTCACGTTGCATTAGGGGTCAGGGTGAAACAGACTCTCTCTTTGTGCTTTGCCAATGGAGTTTAGGACCAGGGCTAATCAGGGGGGCGAAAGCGTACACCACTCCAAATCAGCTCCAGCCAGGCCAGCTGAATTTATCTCAAACTTATTAACTTTGCCGAGGGCTCAAATTGAAACCAGCTCGGGCGCTCACGCTCCAGAGGTGCTGAGTGTGAGAAGTGACAGTATGATTTACAGGGGAACCATGCAGCAGATGCTCCGGAGCGAGGCCTGGTTGGGAGGGACGGGTGAAGTGAAGCATTTCCATCAGAGAGGAAACCCTGTAACTCTGGAGTGTGATTGCTTTGTTAGTCTCAAACTTGACAGCAAACCTACTGGATTGCTAAAGTCTGCTCATGATGGGAACATCACCATCAATATCATCATCAGTCACTCTGTCCTACTCTGTACTCTGAGTCTTTTAGCCTAATCCAACCCACACACATACACACACACACAGGTATGTGGGCTGGACTGGGGGACAACAGGGTGGCCTAGTGGTTAAAGAGACAGTCCCATAACTGGAAGGTTTCAGGTTTGATCTCATTGCATTTGATCTCATTGGTTCAGTGTCCTTGATCAGGACACTGAACCCCTAGCTGCTCGCCCTACATAAGAATGGCAAAATGTCCAATTTTTAAAACAGTAAAAGGTTAATAGGTAACTAGCTAGTCATTTTCCAAGAAAACATTTAAGAGTCTTATGTTTACAAAGTTATTTTACTGGTTTTGGTAGCCATACGACTTTATTTAGTTCTGAAATGTCACTGACTGACAACATTACTTCTATGTGTTGACTCGGCTGTTGGACACTTGCTGACTTCTATCATGGTAGACCAAGGGAGGCAGACCACCACTACCTCAAATATCTTCCATGGGCCACTAACACATTTTGGCTAATCATCATCTTCACAGTGGCCTTTACAACTGGTCTCTCAAATTGCCCAAATTCAGTCATGTCTTGGATATCTAACGTAACCCTTATCTCTCGCATAGCTTTCAAGAGCACATTTTCTGTTCTACCCTTAGTAAGCAACCATAATAGCATTGTTTGGTTTCCTTTTGCCCTAATGAGACGGGGTTTTGTTAAAGACCCCTCCACCCAGAGCGGAGAACAAGTAGGGTTTTTTTTCTTCTTCTGAGGTTGCAGATGCCGTGCTGTGAAGGCACATTCTCTAAACTGGCACATAAAGTTTCACTGGCTGGCAATACTTTTTATTGTTCCTGACCCAGGCTTCACAAGAGAGTCTCAAAACATATAAACCTTCAGTGAGCTTCTCCAGTGCACTCTCAATGTCTTCTTATCTTTCAACATTGCCTTTACCGATCCTCAACACAATGAGTCTGCAGATGTCTTTACTGAATATGCTTGTAAATCCTCTCTTGTTTGTACGCTCTTATACCAGCAGTAGTCAGATAGTGTGCGTGCATGTGTGTATGTGTGTGTGTGTGTGTGTGTGTGTGTGGTTATGTGGGTGCATGCCTGCGTGCATGCTCATCCCTCCCCTCTTCCTGGGCTTTGTTAGGCCAGGTGTGCCTATTCTCAGTGCAGTGCCCGGGGAGCCGTGAGAACGCGATCGCCGGCCCTTCTCTCCCTCCTCTATCTGATTTATTTCAGCCTCTCTGGCATTTTAGCAAACAAAAGTGCCGCTCAATATTGATCTGGATCTCTCCCATTTTCCCACTCTGCTCTCTTTGTTTTGCTCAGGTCTAGGGTGGCTGCTTTAAATCAGGCCCTCTTGACGTTTGCTTAATGTCTAATTAGCCATGGGTGGGCATGGCCTTTGATTATAGGAAGTGCCTGGGGGTGGGGCTGCAAAGACGGCTGAATTTTGACAAAACACTCCAGACTGATCAATCATTGGCTGACACATTGTTTTGTCCTTAATTTCAGAGTGCTAGGTTTAGGGATATGTCCCCTTGGTCACTTTATTCTGAGCTTAAATGATGTGATTTCCTCTCACCAACCCATACAGTGCCACTTTTCTTGGGCCACGATGCGTGTCTGTAGATCCACTTACACTGACTCTGACTGTGTTGGAGTCTTATCAATCTGGGGTGCACTGAGAGGTGAACTGAAAGATAGCTCTGTGTCTGCAGATACTTTGACAATTGGGGCAAATGGTGAGTAGTAGATATTTCTGAAGTTGTTTTTACTGATACATGCCTGACACATTGAGTATTATATGGCCTTACAAAAGGACCTTCATAGATTGTGTCTTGCCCAGAGGTTTGGATAATGAGCATTAAAAATAAAGCTTTCTCACCCCAGCTCTATCAGCCTTCAAGGCTTCCCCCCTCTATCCCAAACACTGGCCAGATGGCCGGAAAGTTGACTTTATTTAAATCTGGTAATTCCGGCTCTTTTCATACTACACCCCCCCACCCACCACCCTGCTCCCACTCCCACCACCACTCCTCCGCCTCCCTATCTACTCTCTGATGATCATGGCAGTAGTGGTGTGCCGGTGGGCAACAGCCTCAGCTTAGAGAGGACATGTGAGAATGACACAGTACTGACATGCTCCTGCGGAAGGGATTAGACCGTCTCACGCTCTCAAGTTAAATTATTCTCCTTTAAATGTAATACTTACACAGCAATTTGAAACAGAGGTCACATTTCAATGTATTAGAGCCATAGTGACACTTTTCTTGGAATGGACAACTACTAATGTGACCACTGTGCTGCTCCGGCTGCTGCACATCATTATTGCACCTGCCTATCATTGGCTACTCAAACTGTCATCCCACCTGCAGCCCACACTTCAGTGGGTACCTTTCATCCTGCCATCCCTCCTCAGACCCAGACCCCACACTGACAGAGTAATGTCCCTCATTAAAACTAGGGTCAGGGGTCAACCAGCAGGCCAAATGACATCGGGCTGTCATTAAGGCTAATTGTTGACTTGTGATCATCCTCTTTCCCCCGAGAAAATACTGTCCAGTGTTTTATATCTCTTTTATTTGATTACACCTAAAACACAAGTAACTTTCAACTTGTCGCAAGAGGGCTTATAGAGATCAGATCCATGATCATGTGAAGTGGAAAGTGCAAAACCACAACTAAACCTCTGACGTCACTGCTGTGTGCTATGAGACCTCCTTGGGCTTCACGTCTATCCCGGTCCCTGATCACTCTTTCAATACTCTCCTCCTCAGCAGGTCTCTCTTTTAAGCAACCCCCCCTTCTGAAAAGAGAGTAGCCCACTTCAGTAGTCCACCACGGTGTGGCCATCTGAGAAGGAAACTGAATATAAATCCCTAACAATGGTGAGGGTGCTGGGGGAATAGGCCGAAACGACCATTTAGCAGGTGCACCTTCGCGGCCCCCACACAGTTCCCACACATATCACCGAGACTGGTCGCCTGCCCTAGAGAGTACCCCTGAATCGCCATCCAAGATCAAGTAGCGATCAATTAATGGGAGAACAAGGCATCCGCTGGGGGGGAGGGGGGATGTCCAGTGTCCCACCCTCCCCAGCTTTGACTCATAGAAGTGCCCATTTGCAACTCTATCTGTGTGGCTGCTCCATGTCAATGCGTGTGGGGCTGGGGGGGACGGAGATGTTATCGGGGTGACTGTGAGAACCGGCATTGGCATTTTCGCTGGGACGACCTTTGTTTGCGTGAGCGAGGGCTGATTGGCGGTGCTGTGATGAGGTCACCTGGCAAAGCAGCAGGGGGTCCCATGGTCTATTGTTCACCTGAAGTAGAGGGATGAGAACTGGGGTGGGGTGACAAATAGACTCAGCGGCAATGTGAACTACAACAACACACACATACACACGAACAGACACATGCATGGACTGACACAGACATGGACAGGCACACACATTAGAAAGGCGACTGAAGAATGCAGGGCAGGTTTTTTACACAGTGCTGTAGGTCAGTGTCACCTTTACACAGACAACAGGGGAAATAATTCATATTTTCAATCTTTGAACATCTTACATAACATCTATCCAGGAAGCGCTGCCAGCTATTTTGTCAGGGCTTCAGCTACTATTTGACATTCCTTTCCTATCAGTTCAAAAGGGAAACATGTTTGCTTATGGGTGACTGCTAGTGATATGGTAGCATTGATCAGTGAGTGTGACTCTGCTAATTGCATTCTTGTCCATGGACAAACAGACTTAATCCTCAGCACTGATAAAGTCATGAAGGCCAATCATACCAGAAGAACCGCAGCTCCCTGTCTGCTGGGTTCAGTTAGTGCTTCAGTATTGATATATATATATTGAACAACCAATTAATCATGAGAAGTTGGATTCATACATTTGATATACAGTGCAGGAGCATAGTGTGCCTGCAATTTTTCCTAAAGTGTTGTCTTCCCATGCCAAATTATTGCCAGCCACTATACCTGTAGGTTTTGCGGTACGCTCCCGATACACATGCTGACAAGTTTGTGTCCATATTGTGGGTTTCCTTTATGAGGTTGGGAATGTGGTAAAAGGGTATGCATAGCGTTTCCAACCCAGGCAGCGCCCCAGTGATAGTATAGCCACCTCCGAAAGCCCCAGCTGCAAATAGAGCTGTAAGTTATAAACAGCCTTGTATAACTTCACACCCTCAAATATCAATGGAACTATTTCTCCCTTTAGGCAACCGGCGAGCCTCATAAATCCAATGATTGATGGCTAAACTGTTCTCTTTAGAATATATTTTCAGACAGGGAGTAAAATCAGTATATATATCTGCCCATATAGGAAAACATGAGGAGTTTACATACAGTAGCTACACAACATGAAGCATTTTACAGTAAAATAGTGCCATATCCAGGATATTGTTGGTGGCAATTTTATCGTCTAACCAACATTTTTTGACATTTTTCTTGGTATTCAGGGATAAAAGCTGCTGAGTTGAGTCCTTTCATGCGATTTGAATCCATCTTTTCTGTCATCTGATTAAAAGGATCCTGTCTTTGGAGTGTTCTCCTTTCCCCTCTCCACCGGTGGGCTGTGGAGTGATGGACCACTAACCTGCAATTACTGTGACCAGACAACCCCAACAAACTAGCCTGTAATCACCACCATCGACCAAAGAGGGAAGGGGGAGAGAGTATTGAGAGGAGCCCTGTCTTCCCCCCGTGTTCCCCCACCACCACCACCACCCCAAGACCAAAGGGGAAATGCAAAAGGTAGCCTGCATCAGTAAACAAGGGAGGTCTTTAGGTCTGCAGGGGCCCTCCCTCTGCTTTCCATAGAGCTATATGCTGTCAGGAGCTTACGCAAGTTCTGCCGGTGGTTGTTATGACAACAAGGTAGATACTCTCCCAAACCACCTGTGACACTGACCCCAAACACAACCTTTTCACCTGAGGTCACGTTCACCATTCCACATTGAAACCAGGATATAAGATCAGCGTCTGTGACTGATAATAATCCCATAAAATTCATGACATTTTATTTTAGCATTCTGTAGGTTCAAATGCAAGCATCTGACACTGTGTCATACGCAACATAATGATGAAGATGAATAATTTAGTGCATTAAACAGTAATGTTTTTTGTTTTTGTTTTTTTTACTTAAAATCTAATAGTTATGAATCAGATTCAAATCTGAGATTTTCTGTGTGCTTTCACTGAACACCACAGACACTCACTGAAACACATCCACAGCATCAATCCATACATCTTTGTATTCATTAAAGCATATTTAGCTTTCTGTTTTTCTTTGGGGAGCAAACTTGATTCCTCCGTTCATTTTCAAATTTATAAGAGTAAAGCAAATGGAATATATACATATATGTACTTTTTTGGAAAGGGCAGTTTTATGGCAACAAAAACAGAATCTGTGGTCTCAACAGTCCAGGTTTGATGCAAACGCCTGTGGAACCTTTTATGCAACCTGGCGTCCAGGAGGCTTATACAAATATTTAGCTTTCCACCCTTTTGAGCCTTTTAGCCCTTGCTAAAGGAAAACTGCTAGCTACAAAAAACCACACAGAAGAACGAAAAATCCACAGGGTCAAATGTCCTGAGTGGGCCATTTGCCAGGTCTGTTCCACAAGCAGGACGCTCACACACAGACTGGCTCCAGCCTCCCGATCCTGCAGAAACATATGAAAACAGAAACAAATCCCACCACGAGGGCTAGCACCAGTGGTCCATGAGAATATAAGAGGCTGTTTTAGTGCAGGAACACCGTAGATCGCCCAAGAAGATTAGCCTCTGTGCTACAGGGCCTCGTGTAAATCTCCTTCTAATTGGTCAGGGAATTTGATTTGACTCATGCACTGTTAGAGGCCAGCACTCATTATTGCTGCCCGGTTAATGCATAAACAGAGGTCTCAGCAGGTCCCCACTAAGTGGTGCCGAAGATCAGATAGCAGCCTGCTGGTCCAAGAGCCAACCTTTACAGAAGTTAATTGTTCTTACTTCATTGAGCAACTCTGATAGCATTGCAGTGTTATGGTATAGATTTGTTGAGCATTGCAATGAGCTCAGTCTGTCAGCTTTTAGAGACTACTTGTATGGTAAATGAGGCTTTTCTGTCAACGCACTGAGTTTATCCTCCTTCAAAAAGCCACTGTATTTGAGTGTGGGTGGCTGCCAACTGTGAGGTTACATACCACTTATGTTTACTCTTGGGAGTGTATGGTTGATGCCACTTATGAGATAATAACAAAAGAACTATCAAAGGGCATTGAAATATTGAGATTTGTTGCTTCAGGTGTAAACGGACTGTGCACAGAAGAAACCACAGAGTCCGGTACAGACCTGGTCTAATATGTGACACGCGCATGTGGATCCATGACCATGGTGGATCCATGACCATGGTGGTCCTACCGGCAAGTCAACCACAGCCTCATCCAAACAGGCCACTTCTCCTCCTGGATGAAGGTAGGAGTACTAATGGATCTATCTGTCCCCCAAATCATACTGTAAAGTCCTCTCTCTCTCTCTCTCTCTCTCTCTCTCTCTCTCTCTCTCTCCATTTTACATCAGTAGAAGTTGGGAAATAAAGCAGCCCCCGGTGGTCACTGAGGAACAGAAATGATTCTATGACTATCTTTTCAGTGACATTACCTTGCTTTGGGCTTCCTACCCGAAATGATTGAGACAAAATAATGATCCTGATGTGGATCTAAAAAGCATCCCCTGTGACTTCCCCCCAGCCTTGAGCTGAAAGAATGTTATCAACGGGATGTGGAAGGGTGCTTTTGTTCTCCGCTCTCCACCTGCAGTGGGCAGAACCGGTCCCTCAGTGCTCTCAAAGTGATTATAGGGACTCTCACAGGCACAAGGGGCGAGATTGGTTACTAATTTGACAATATTGAAGCCAGTAAGTAGCATGACACAGTGGGGTCTGGCCCTCTGGTTAGTGACTCTCATGCTGAGTCTGCCCACAGGCAGCAGTAAGGGTCACAGGGGGAGAGGGGGGCAGCTCCTGGGGACTGTGTAGCGGAGCCAGCCACCTACCCTTAGGCTCCATGGGACGGTCTCATAAGCAGCTCCCTACTCAGTGGGGGGGTTTGACCTCCTAATGCACATTCTGCTAACCAAGTATGATACCAGGACACGATAATCCAGGATCCAATAAACTGTGACTGATGCCATTCTTCAGGGGTCTTATGACTGGATACCTTGCCCGTGACAGCATGGGGATAGCTGGCTAAAAATGTGGGACAGGGACAGACAGACCCACAGCAGGCGACTAGCGATCCGGATCCTGGCCCTCAGACACTGACCTCACAGTGAAATCTACCTCGTTGCCAAATTCATTTTCCGTTTTACTAATGTGTGATCTCACTGTGTACTAATAATGTATTTAATATGACAGGTTGTCAAGTAGCGAATGAAAGTCGAGCTTTGAAGGTCAATCAAATATTAACCAACCACAAAACCCAAGATGAAATTAATTGTGTGTGTGTGTGTGTGTGTGTGTGTGATGTGTGCGTGTGTGTGTGTGTGTGTGTGTGTGTGTGTGTGTGTGTGTGTGTGTGTGTTCATGTGTGCATAAAATTCCTCTATTTGTAAGTACCACCTAGAGCATTACTACATGCAATTTATTTTCATAGTGTAAACAAACCGGATTTGCTTGGGCTGCTGCTGGTCATATGAATAGCCCATGATTAAATCTGTAACTAACGGTGGGTGGTATAGCCTATCTTTCATCACTGGCCAATATTCTATGTCTGGCCCTAGATTTGGCCTGAGATGAGGGGGTGACAGGGTAAGAGCTGTCGACCACTAGACTGAGGACTAGGCCCTGTAGCCCAGGCACATGGAGCCGTCCTTCTGTTGGACACCTAGATCCTGGTGAAGACGCTGACAAACCAAACCACACATGGGAGCCCAACATGCTTTGGGAAAACATCATGCTTCTTCTGGCCAGTTATTAGACATTCTGACAGGATATAGATTAGGGGTGTCGCGATATACCGGTTTTGCGATAATCGTGATATTAAAAAATGGAAAATACTAATATCATGTAAATAATCCATATATCGTGGCCGGATTATTTAACTTCATGTGACTGTTTCAGTTGTTAATCTGATTAATCTTAT
>OMLI01010842.1:241-11783 GCA_900302605.1 Rondeletia loricata
TAGTTAACTATGGTAATGTTAGCTAGCTTGCAAGCTACATATTTCATGAGCAGAGAAAATAAACCACATTAAAAACCATCCGTTGTGCTTCAGTCTTGCCTGTTAATAGTAAATGTCAGCGAACTACTGTGTCCGTCGGGGAAGCAGGAGTGAGCGAGCGAGGAGCTTTTCCTGGGGGCTTGTTGTTCCAAAGACGTTAAGACAGGCTGCGCAAAAATGGCGCCACGTAATGATCTTCAATCATAGGGTTGAACGTAGCCGTACTGTGATTGGCTGAAGTGGGAAAACGCATCTGATAGGCTGAAACACATTTGTGAATCAAAAGCTGTCAGAAATGTCTAAAAAATCGATGCATATTCAATATTTGTGGATTTTTGGGGCATTTATCTCACATGGAAAATATTTGTGTGTGCATAAGAAAAATATTTGTGAACACACTTTTTGTGTTTGTGTAAATCATGACATACATTATTACATTTGTGAATCTTGTTTTGCTTATTTGTGTATATTGATACTAATCTGAGCCCATAACTATACAGTTATAATACATACAGTGATTATAGAGGCTAAAATTGGGAAGCTGGGTATCAGCCTTTTATGTGATTTTTTTATTTAATTTATTGCTGAGTTGTTGTTTTATAGCAAGTGAGCTTAACTCCACTGACTTTTTGACTTTTTTGTCAACTTACCCGTTAATTGATGAGAACATAGACACCTAAATGATCCATGTGTCCCTGGTAGATCATTGGCTCCAGTGCTCCATGCTAACACTTTAGCATACACTATGTTGTGGTAAGTTGAGCAACGGGCCAGTCTCCCAAAACCCTGCTGTATTCCTTTAAGCCGGCTATAACTGTGAAATAGTTGCTTTACATGAACAAACAAATCTCAGTAAACTAACAAAGGGAAGCTTCCTGTCTGCTTGAGATTGGAAACAGGCCTTTACAGTTTAGCATTGACGCCTCGGAACCACTTTTACTGTTTTACTGAGAAAGTAATATCTTAAGGCCACATTTAATTCGATTCAAGAGTGTCTGAAGGTCAAAGTGATTTAAAGCAGTATAAACAAGTCATCAGCATCAGCTACACTTCATGAGCTTGGCATTGGTCTAGTGCTCCTTTGAATGCATCATCCACTGTGAATTATTGAATATACTGTATATGAACTAGGCAATTGTAGTACCTGAGTGTTTAGACCTGTTTTCATTTTAGTGTTCATCACATACACACATCAGCTCGACAATATTAACACTGTCTTGCCAAAAAGGTCTATAATGAATATTTGAGCCCTTAGACTTCAGACTGGATTGTGTGTGAGTGGGCGGGTCTAGATAAGGAGAGGTTTGTTGAAGCGGGGGCAGTGTGGTTTATTGAGAAATTAGCTTTAAAAAAAAAACTGACCATCAAATACAGTTGTAGTCTTCGCCTCAATAACATCGTTTTTTATTTCTTTAAAGGAGGAAACTCTGTGGGCACAAATGTTACTCTGAATCCACAGAGAGGACAACATACCGGAGAGCACAAGGTGAGTTAACTGACATTAACTGACATTTTCACCAGTCTGCCTTGTTTCAGGGCGACTGAACACACAAACGACAAAAGGGGAGAAGGAAGGAATGCTTCTCTTCAGGGGGAAAGTTTGGGTGTGGATTATAGCGGTCGAAAGACTGTCTCTCTATTCATTTTACTCAACAGAGTCTATCCAGCATTGTTTTCAACAACAAGGCCTGTGAGATGTTGTGTTGTTTGTACATTTCAAGGCCATAAATGTGTTTTTTTCTCCTTTTAGGCTCTGTACAGAAAGTAGGCCATAGAGCTGCTTTGTATGACCACAGAGGGCAGTATGGGTGGTTAAAGCGTGTGGGATTGTATGTAATAATGTATCATCTTAAAGATATAAGGAGTACACTGGCTTTTAAAGAGCCTACTTGGTGTTTGGTGTGTGAACAATCACTAAAGTATTCCTTAAGGGTCTTTCTGTGGTTCTCAATAGGGAGTTTATAGTGATTTTATACTTGATGGTATTCTTTAATCCCCGTTGGTGTCACTGTAATATTCCTACAATGTTCCTATAGGGACTTAAACTGTGTTTGTGGCACTCCACAGTGAGTTTATAGTGACCTAACCATACTTTACAGTATTTTTTGTATTACTACAGGGTTTTCTGTGGTGTGTACATCTTTTTTTTTAACCTATATTAGCTGCTTGATATGTTAAGGTTTTGCTGTGACATTCATATAGTAATCCTTTAATAATAGATTGTAGGTTTTCTGTAGTTCTTTTTCATGAAGGAATAGGACAACTTTTACATCGCAAAGACATGTTGGAGAGCACAACAACTTACACCAAATGAGAAAATGAGCACTTGGGTGTTTTCCAGTGGAATTGGACAGGTTTGGTGTCTATTGGCTGTTCTGATCCCTGTCTGAAATTATGAACCAGTAATGACTTTTAAAATCATCAGTCTGATCCATTTTGTCTCCCTGGAATGCGAGGAACGTCTTTCAAAGCAGCCTAGTATTCTTGGGAAGTGAGAATTAAAGCATTTTGGTCTCATTGTCCATCCCAAGTTTGTCACAAAGTCTCCTTTCCTTTTTAAAAGTTTCAGACCTTCTAACAAAGAGTCTACATATAGAGGAAGACTTAAGTGTCATCCCTTTGAAAATCACAATATAGAATACCCTGAAACGGACCACAGCTTCACCCATGTCTGGTCAAACTGCCTTATGGACTGAATAAACTGTGGTTGAGGATACAGTAAGACGGGGACGCATTACAACAAGCCAGATTGGTTAACCAGAGTCTCTTGTTCAGCCTTGTCTACAGCTCTGATTCAGGACAGTAGGGAGTGCAGTATGTAGGGCTGACAAGATGGGTCTTGCCTGGCTTATTCGCTTCCTGTAAGAAAACTGTAGCCCGGGGGGGTTGTTTTTCTACTCATTAATCTAAGAAGAAACTGGCTTGTTGCTGGGAATGATTTGTTGAACTACGTGAAAGTAGTAATCCGTGCTCACCACGTTCTTGCCGCAAGGCCTAATTTAGTGACGGGGGGGCTAAAATGGCTCGGTCTAATTACCTGTCTGTCTCGGCTCATAGACAACATCGTAATGACATAGCAACAGAGCTGTATCGAGGTGTGAAGTCACATGTGGCTTTGATCTTGGACAAAGTGTACGGATCACATGGATGCATACAGTATACACCAGGCTTTGTAATTGTAGACTTGAGGGGAGACGTATTGCTAGAGCCAGTCCCCAAAGCTCACTGAGTCACTTCCCTTAGTTGCATTGTTTTGGTCTTTGAACACAATGGCGCCTGTGCTAGTAGTGTCTGGTACAGTGTGAGTGGTCATTCCCCATGCTGTACACCAGGCCTTTTCCCCGGCATGCCAGATATGAGTCATGGATGACAGGCCTAGTAGCGTGGGAGGGGGCATGGTGGAGGGATGGAGGGGTCATGGTTCACACCTTCCACCTCCATCCCATGTATTGTAGGCGGAATTGGCGGTAGGTACCTGGAAGTCCTCACAGCAAAGGCATGAAAACTGTAGAACTACTGGAGATGGTGCAACAGGAGAAAACGGCAAGCTCTTTCACTTAGTCAAACATTTATCAGAGCCAGGACAGCGCCTAACGTGTCAACTCAAGGTTATCTTTAGGAGTGCAATGTGTGGCTGGCATTGGGTCCTTACCTGGAACACGCATATCTGCAACGGCAACAAAAAATTCAGGAATGAAGAAAATATATTTTCTAATTGATTGAATCCTTTATTTTATCAGATAGTCTCATAGAGATTGAAACCGACCTGAGCACAACAGACAAGTACAGTTCAGTCAGACATTCCAAAAACATTCGAATAACAGAGATAGACTATATGAGACAATCATATTAATCAAGGCAAATGTGCAAATGTTAGAGATTAAAGCTTTAAAATCAGACTATATTGAAACAATTGCAGGAATCAAAGAATATGTCAGAAATTAATGCTTTAAAAACACCCAGGGGAAAAAGAGTCTAATTTCAAAGTTCAGAGTATCTAAAACTAACCAGTCCTGTGATCTGGTACTGTAGTTACTGGATTTTAAAGCAAGCAGAGAGGACGCTCTGGTATCTTGTAATTCTACAACGGGGTTCTTAACAGGTTTCCAGGGCCAGGAGGGTCACGAAACTCACTCAACACCTAACTGACCGTGTAAACTCTGAGTTCAAGTAAGAAGTGGAAAAAAAACAACCAAACTGCAGTTATGTACTTTTTCCACGACATAGTATGGTGCTTGTTAAGATGGAATGCGTTATCTCATCTCTCAGGAGGATTGGAGATTGGGATCGCCCCATATGACAGGCTAGACCCAAACAGGTCATTTCGCAACTACAAAAAATTACAGCAGTAAGGATTTAACCCTTAACAGAATCAGTCCCGTTTATTGGCTAAGCACATTACGTGTATGAGGAATTGACTTGGTGGATACGTACATGCTTTTCATAATGCACATCACTCAGACTTTAGGTTATTGGACAATTTTAAAACCTATGTTAAAAATTTATGCATGTAAACATTATCTAGGATAATCCAGGGATAACAAAAATCCCTTCTACCATAGCTCATTTCTTTTGTAGCACGGTAACAGAAATATTGTCTGGGCACTATGGTTCTGATCCTTGCACTCCTTATTATTGGTTTCTTGTCATGTTGGTGATGTAGGAATTTAAGCTTATTTCTACTGGTGCCCTAATTTTAAGTTGCCCTAGATAGTGTCAGCCAAATGCCTAAAATGTAAAGTCAATCACTTATTTCCTTTGTGTTCCTTGGTCTAAAAAACAGAGACAGACTAAACAGGGTTTAGTTGGACAGGACTTTAGTTCAATCACATCCAACCTCATGGCAGACTAGGTTAGCTGGATAAAGGAGGCATTCCCGTGTTTAGGTTGGGTTTCCTTTGAACACGCTGCATTTGCAGTTAAAAGCGAGGTGTCCATCCACAGCCCGTTAAGGAAAAGAGGGGGTTGCCGGGCATAGTTTAATTAAGGAAATGCATGTGGCGTCCTGCTGAGCTGTTAAGAGACCTAATGGACAGAGAGTGGACTGTGACTTTCAACAGCAGGTGGGGGCAGGCTGGCTGGCCGGGTGGCAAATAGAGGTGGGGGGATGGGCACCCATCTCATTTTATGGACTACCAGATGACCCAGCAGACCCACCCAGCATGAACAATGCTAACACAGATACTGGAGAAGGAGGGAAGATACAAATCATCTTGCACATTTGTACAACTGTATAAAATTACAATATTGATGAATGATAATCATTATATTTATAATAATTGTTATATAATAATTAATGAAGAGTATTCATGGCTGATATCACATTTCACCATACTACGCATGTGCGAAACAGGAGTACCTGCTAAACAAAGTTGTTTTTACTAATTTAAAGACACGTCTGGATCTCATGCCTCTATCCGTAGCTTACCAAGGCCTTAAACATGACGCTGTTTTGTCTAGCCTAAATCAAATAAGCCTCTTGCAGAAAAAAAAGATATTTGTCTGAATGTGAGACTCGCTCATTGCCTCCCAGCCAAAAAAGAAGCAGTCTAGTCTGCTAGACTGTTGTTTTCATTGAAGACGGAAGTAGTTGGAAGTGAGACCTATTGCTTCGCTTGTATACTGTCTGTTTTGAATGCCACTTTTCACTTTCCATGTTTCTCATGGAGGTTCTTTGGCTACGGTCACACTTGTCATTTCAATGTGACTTTCATCATCCGATCACACCAGGTTGTTCAAAAATAGGATTTTGCCCACATTGCTATCGGATCTTCAAAACCAGATATGGAAGTGGTCGGGCTCACATTGTGATCTGAAATCTATGTAGTCTGGACGCAATCCAGCCACAATGTGCATACAAGCAATGTAAAGGGATGTAGACAGACACAGATTTACAGCAATACAGCCACAGAGGCACATAAAGGCCATTTTCAGGCCAAGTGTGGATGCACAGTGATCTGATCTCATGAAATCCAATCTTTAGAATCACATCTCAGAAATCGTATTGAAATACCAGCTGTAACCATAGCCTTTGGTTGGCTCATGTTGGGCACTCTTGGGTCTTAATCAGCCCAGAATCAGTCACTTTAATCGCCAGACACATTTACATATACTAGGAATTTGCCTCTGTGAGTTTGTGTACATGACATAAATGCAGCAAAATATACAGGCATTATGTGCAGAATGTACATGTGGTCCTGTATAGATTGGTGGAAATAGCTCCTGTGTAGCTCAATGAGTTTTTCACAGTTTTCAGCAATATAAATCCTTACAAATGTAGAATTGAGTATGATAGTGGTGGTAAGTTATATGTGGTGGTGGCGGGCTTGGGTGGGTAAGATGTACTCCTGGGGGAGTGGAACGATGAAGATCTTACCCAAACGCAGAAGAAGAATGAGCAGTAGAAAATAATGTGCACGCAGCACAAGAAGTATTGATAATATGCTGTTGTTGTTTCAGTTTAGGAAATCTTGTTTGTGGTGAGCTTGTTTGAAATTGTGGCGGACCGCCTGACACAAATAAGTATAATTTAATGAGAACCGATGTCATATGATGTGACTCAACTAATTTTAGCCATGTAGCTGATGTTCTTATCCAGAGCGACTTGACTGCCACAGTAGAATTTGCTGGATTCTTACATTGGCGATATAACAAGCAACCAAAAGCAAGGAGTCTTCCTTGACAGACTCTTCATGATTCCCCCTAAAGAAACAAGCTTGAGCAGAAGGTACAAATGGAAACCTGGTGTGTTAGGATTATTTATCTATTAACCTTAATTTATCAAAGGAAAGCTTACTGAGCATGGATGCTTTTTCAGCAACAACCTGCTTCACATGCATACAGTCATACATGGGAGTTGACCAATATGTACTTCTCTCTTTCATGGGAAAACAAAATTGCATCGTCCAATGTGGCCGATGATGCCTAACGCGGTTAACCACCGTTCACATGAAATGGAGATCCATAGAGAAACCAAATGCAGTTGTGGTGACTTGTGAAATCAACTCATGGTGGTTTTCTGACGCATGCACAAAGAGGCAGCTTAGGCATGCAATAACCAGGCCTTTCATTACAATATTAGTTGTTTGTGTTTCTGTACTTAAGTGTTGCACAGAGTACCGGTACTGATGAAAAACGGTACTATCCTAGAGTTTTTCCAGAACTGATACTGTATTTTGTATATCATATTTTCCATCACCAGCTTGCATAAAATTCACACTCAGGAATGTAAATACTTATTTCTGTTAGGGGGAAAACAAAGTTAACATGTAGAATTGTTGCATATTAAACTACTTTAAGTGTTATATTTTATGTAGTTTTCAATTTTAGTTTCAGTTTTGATGTAAATTTTTTGCCATGGTATCATTTAAGAATCAAAGCCCTGATACCTGGCCTGGTGTTGGTACCAAAGTCAAAACATTTGTATTGTGACAATGCTACTATACCATGAACTTAGACATTTGGTGGAACATCATTATTTGTTGGACTGTGCTGTTCCATAGTCTAAACCAGGACTTTGTTAAGGATGAACCTACTAAACATCCACAGATGTGCTCTGCTCCACCTTTAGCAAACATTAGGCTAGTCTGTTCAAAGCTTATTGGTTGCAGGAACAGGTCATAGAGGGGTTAAGAAGACAGATAATCTGCAGAGCCTGTAAACATGTTGAATATTGACTGTTGGTCAGTTGATGCACGGGTTCCCCAAATTTTTACTTGAAGGACCCCCATATAGATACATATTAGCCCACAAATTACCACTTGATAAGACTTTGACCCTGGCTAACCCCAACTAAGGAGAATGTTTTTGTGGTTATATTTGATTTAATTGATAATTGTATACTTGTCTACTCTGTCAGACATTGAAATATTTATCAGGGGACCTCCCCTATAACCCTCTCATGGATCGCTGAGGGGTCCCAGAAGTGCAGTTTGGGAACCACTGAGTTAACTTATCTCTACACCATCGAACAGAGGAAGTCTTTCTTTTCCCTAGATTTTGCTTAGTGGGTTTTCCTAGGTAATAACAATCAATAAGGCACCTCTGCACTGTCAATGAACAGAGGAAGATTTTATCAAAGGGGTAGTGGTGCCCTCATGTTCAGTGTCACTGAAGCCACCACCACCAGGGAAAATCCCAGCACTGTTTTAGGTGCTTTAGGTGCTTTGCACAGTTAGTCCCAAAGCTCCTTGAATAGATGCACATAAGGCCAAGGACCCCCATTTGTGAACATTTTGTTCGAGGCACCCCCATCTGAGAAACATTTTGTTGGTAGACCTAGTTTAGTACAGAATTTAAAACTGACTATACTGTAAGTTGGATGACAACAGAGGGGAATGTAAAGCTATGATCAGAATAGTCATTCTTCCACACTCTCTAATTGTGCTGACTGCTGCTGAATGAAATATTAAAGTAAGAAATTTAAGTATTCCTCATTTTCCTGGGACCCGTTGGAAACCCCCTCAAGGACCCTGGAGGTCCCCTGGATCCCAGCCGCCTAGCAGACATTGTTGGTGGCTGAGACGAGTCATAATTATTTCAAGCAGATTGCCAGGTAATGGGCTTACTCATGTTGTCTGGAACTATTAGAAGTTGGTTTATTTATTTCAACCTCTGACTGCTCAAAAACTTGTTTGTAGAAATGGCACAGTGGAAAAAAAACAAGCTGGTGATGGCCGTTGATCGTCCGTAATTGTAGAAATAGTCTTGATCACATGCAAATATAAATATTTGACCTGGAAATAAGACTGTACAAGGCATTTCAGAACATGTGCAGACGGCAGTCTCTTATTTTTTTATAAGCTTGGGTCCATCATTTCGATACTTGAGTAATTACGTTTTTCTCAACATTTCATTCTCTCAGACAACAACGTCCATTCCCAGATGATTAGTTGGAAACCATGTTCCACTGTTGTCTCAGCACTTCCTCTCCTACACCACAGAAACGTGACCAAAACAACGTCACTCAAGTGTTTTTTGTAGGCGGAGACGTCACACAGGCAGTCAATTCTTTGCAGGGCAACTAATTTAGATGTGTGAGCAGAGGAATGCTTGGTGAATTTACATCACAGAGAGCGTGCCACTGGTCCCCAAGGCGTACTTTCAGACTGCAGATTGAATCAAATGCCTCTGACCTGTCTGAAGCTGATGGCAGGCAGCGGACCGTAACAAGGAGCGCTGGAGGATTGAGTTACAGTCAGTCTTCCCCAGCAGCTATTGGAAGTCATTCCTGATAAAACATTTGTCTGGGCCTGTGAATGATCCCTGCTGCTGCTCCTGTTGAAAGCTTTGCCATGAAATGTATTTTTAGTAAGGAGGTAGTGTGTCCATATCCAGAATACTCAACAGGCGCTTTATATAAAAGGAGAGAATGCAAAAGACACTTCCTGTGTGGAAAAGATTTCTCACCAGTGACCATACCGACACCAGAATTTCATTTGGGCAAATTGGGTGAATCTATGGTGTCTCAATTAGTGGGGATTGGACGCTGTTCTCTGTTACAGCCCACTTTGTGATTTAGGCTGATAAGACGGGCGTATTTTTACGTAAAAATGTTGCCTACTGCAGCTTTAAACCTAATTAATAATTATCCATACAAAGTTGGCTGAGCATGCATGCTGTTGTTCAGCAGCACCCTGCTTCACATTAATATAGTTCCGCACATTCACATTTGGGAGATGCCTGGCAACACCGCTGTCTTATTCTATTTACTGTACTTGTATTGGAAAAAGGTGAGCAGCTTTGCCTATTATTAAAGTTGAAGAAGGGTCTGTTGAACTGTTGTAATGGAGATGATAGTGTAAATGAAAGATTGTTGAACCACAGATGCAAAGCTGTGCGCCGTCTCTTTTTCCAACCTGACCATACAAAGTCATGATTCGGCGCAGAGTTTATTCCCGCTACTCTAAATATTAGGCTCACCAGTCTGTCATCTTGAATTCCTCATAGCCCATAGTTTCTGCTTGACAAGCAATTTGTTAGAATGAGGGAGAGGGACAGAGACACAAAGAGAGCGAGTCAGACGGGGGAGAGACGGAAAGTTTGTCAGAGGTAGAGAGAGAGGGATAAAGACTAAGTTCAAAAACGAGGGTGAGTGGAGTTACAGAGACAGACTTTGTAAGAGGAAAATTAGTGGGATTTTGTGTGAGAGACTTTCTAACAACGAATGAGACTTTAAAAAAATCTTTGTCATCTGAGCAGTTGTCATTTTTCATCATATATCAGCCGAAGCCGTCCCTCATGGTGGTGTGGGGATCAGTTTCATCTTAAACTCACTGGCTGTTTCCCATGACTGATTCACAGCTTTTTAAAATAACCCGATATCCCCCCTCCATCCGTCATACCCTGGCTGCTAGCCAGGTTGTGTCATGGTTTCCCATGTGTCGTCTACTGATTTTCCCAACTGGGACAGGCAGCTCCAGCTGTATGCCTCATACTGTAGGTTAAAATCAGAACATTCAAGACCGACTAGTCAGATTTCAATGAAACATTTCACACATGATCTTTTCTGATGCATGTTACTGTACCTTTCTGTTTTGGTGTTGTGCAAATGACAGATAATGTGTCAACACCTAGTATTATTTCTGTAAAAATTCTGAATTGATATGTAAGAACAAAACCATTCCATTAATGGATCAAGGAGGAATGACTTACGCATTAATGTGTTGGATTAGTTGACAAAAAACTGGACCAATGCTGAACTAAGAGAGCTTCTGAGCATGCAGGCATAAAAATAAATTTGTCGGCAGCTGTCAGTAATGGTCAAAGATGGGGTTAGGACAATATAACTACCGGTAGCCTCCTTAGCCCATGGCAAAAATGTGCAAACTAAAATCCCTTGCATCAATGGGAATTTAAACAAACAAATCCAAAACACATTGAGAAAATAAAACAATAATACAGTTTTTGCCCTATTTTCAGCTCTGCCGTTCTCTTTGGCCCCAATGGGGAAGCAGTCGTGTGAACAACCCAGACCTTTGCTGGCAAAGTTCATCCAGCAATTATATATCCCATGTGTGAAAGGGGCTATTGATATGAATGTTATGCGTTAAACACAGACTAGAAGGCATCCTTGTTAACTGAGCCTAACTGACCGAGACGCTTGTTTTCTCTTTCTGCTGAATTTGCCACATTCAGTGTCCAATTGGCCTTTAAAAAAAAATCATGGTTCATAGTTCTGGGGACTTTAACTTTATATCATGTGCATAAGAACGTCCTGAAACCGATGAACCTGAAATGCACTGAATGTACAAAATATTAGGGACACTTCATTAGGTGAATCCAGGTAAAAGCCATTATCCCTTATTGATTTCCCTACCAATCACAAAGTAGATGTAGATAAAGAGAAGCAGACGAGTTAGAGAGGGGTTTTTAAGATTTGAGACAATTGAGATGTGGATTGTGCAAAATGGGCTGCAACTCAATATCAGGAAGATGTCCTTAATATTTTGTACATTCGGTGTAGGTCTGGGAGCAAGCCTGTTATTCAAATTATCACCCACCC